>JZLH01S0598742.1:8029-20928 GCA_001188425.1 Eucidaris tribuloides
CGAAACCGATGAACGAACGCAGTGAAGATACATCGGTAGGGGTAGGGGCATCTTTGATAGCTTCCACATGCGAGTCATCTGGTTGCAAACCCTTCTGGGATATTACGTGGCCCAGATAGTGTATGTATTTCGCTTACATTGAACTGACACTTCTGTGCGTTTAAGGTCAGTCCGGCATCCTGCAGTCTCTGAAACACCGCTCGTAGGTTTGCATCATGGTCAGCCTGGTTCTGACCATGGACGACCAAGTCGTCAAGGTAGCATTGTACTCCATTGAGACCTTGTAAGACTGACGTCATCAGTTTTTGGAAGGCGGATGGCGCGGATGATAATCCAAAGCAAACACGTTTGAACCGGAACAATCCATCATGGGTGATAACGTAGTCAAGTCTCGTGACTCTTCATGTAAGGACACCTGATGATACGCGGATTTGAGATCCAGTGTACTAAATACTGAGGCACCTCTCAGTTCAGACAGTAGTTCTTGGATATTCGGAAGCGGATACTTGTCTTCCACTACAGCTTTATTCACATCACGAAGATCTACACAAATGCGAATGGCACCGTTTCGCTTGTGAACAATCACCGGTGACGAAATCCATTCACATGCATCAACTCGCTCAATGATACCTGCTTGTTCAAGTTTTCACAGTTCAGCAGATACCTTGGCACGCATAGCAAAGGGTAGTCGACGAAGTTTATGCTGCACCGGTTGTACATCAGACCTCGTTTTGACACGGTGCACATAACCCTTTGCGAATCCAATCTCATTCTTGAACAGTTCGGGAAACTGCTGATGTGAAACTGACATCACCACATTGTCTCGCAATGACAATTGCAGTGTTGTGATCAAGTCACGTCCCAAGATGCATTTACCGCATTCAACAACATACATCAGGCATTCGTGTGAACTTGCACCATGCGACACTGACGCTGGAAACATACCAACGATAGGTATAGGCTCATGAAGATATGTAGTCAAAGTCACTCCTGGCTTTGGAGGTAACAAAGCCTCGCGAAGAAAATGTTTATCAAACATGTCCACGGGCAGAAGTGTAACAGGCGAACCGGTATCAAAAATCATGTCAATACTGACTTCATTGACAGTCAATGTTCACTTAATGTCTGGAGCCAGAAATGGATAGAAACCTGTAACGGCTTGCCACTAGTATTCACGTAACAACTGTCACCTTCATCGTGTGCGACATCATTCGGATGCAGTAGTTGCGATTGTTCACTGGCATTAATCTGATTGACAGACGACTTGCACACACGAGCGAAATGACCCAGTTTATTACATGACGAACAGCGTTCATTCCTGGCTTTACACTGCGAATCATTTGCTTTGTGTCCTTTAACACCACATCGATAGCAAACAGAAGAATCAGGCTTAGATCTACCTGTTTTCTTATGAGCAGCAGTTTGGGTTTGCGGCTTGTGTTTACCCTGTTTTTGTTGACGTTTCTGCTGAGGTTTTGCACGAAATCCTGTAGCATTTACATTTGCAGAATTATCAGTAGCGTTATTGTATGTAGCATTGGAATCCAGTGCACGTGCATAGCGCACCGCTGCTTCGATTTGCCTAGCAAGGACTAACGCACTCTGAAGAGTGAGCGATGGTTCTATTAGCAGTCGCTCACGCACTCGATCTGAATTAGTTTTTTCAACTAACTGATCACGTATGAACTCGTCCTGCATTCCACCGAAATTGCATGAAACGGCCAATGTTCTAAGGGAACTTACATACTCGTCGACTGCTTCATGAGTCAGTTGAGCCCTTTGTCGAAATTTGTAACATTCAGCAACTATGTTGACTGTCGGCGTAAAATGTGCACTAAGTCGGGATAATGTCTCCGCATACGATTCTGTCACATCGGAAGAACGTGGTTCGGCATCTCCGCTGCTACCCGTGTTAGCAGGCAGTGTGTGGTAAATACGCTGACCCTCAGCACCCACGCAGTGTAGTAGCATAGCACGGCGGCGATCGTCTGCAAATTTGTTCGCCCCGCTGGCCAGTAGAAACGTTTGAAAAAGCCCCTGCCATTGTTTCCATGGCATAGTAGGAGCACCTGGAGTAGGTAGGAAAGGTGGAGGAGGCTGTAAATTCGCCATCCTCGTCGCCAAAATGTATCTATCCTTGTAACAGACACATAATGACAGAAACCGGAGGCCAAAATCTACGTGACATCAACTTTATTCAACAGCCATGATGCTCTCCACTAGTCTTCTATCCAGACGTTTTGTTTACATCTTGTAAACTGAACATGTAATCACAACAGGCGGCCCCTCTGTTGTTGTTTTTATGTGGACGACACGGTCTCGCGGAATTTCATCATTCATTTTCATCATATTATGATTATCATCATTAGACCTATATGTTTAAATCATTTTTAAAAGAGGAATTGTTTTTTTGATTATCTTTTCATGGATGCAAAGTCGATGAATTTGATCAAGAAATTATGTATGAGAGGGTATGATCATCGTTCAGTCAATGAGTTCGAAAATAAGAAAAAAAATATGTTTATGTGTGGAAATGAAATTACATGTACGAATAAAAACAGTGATGGCAGTTGGAGAAGTGAGAATTGGATATCTGTTTAAGAGTTTGGACTGCATGATAGCCATGATTTCTGCATTAGAAAATTGTTTGAAAAGAAATCATTTTAGAGAATGATGACATTTACACAGCTGTCTGACTTGTTTCTTTTGAATTATACATGTATTAAATATTGTACGTTTTAAAACATCTTGTATTTACTGATAAAATGTTTGTGCTACGTGTATGAACACAATGTACATGTACGCTGCTGTTATACGAGAATCGTTGACATGATCTGTCATCTGCATTTTTTTTATGATTAACATGTAATTTTATTGTGAAATATGTTATCATAAATTAACTTTGCTGTCTTTTGTGCAGTAAATCTTACGTCCACGGAAATGGGATAACACGACAAGCAATATAGGCCTTAAATGTTAATATCGTTTGATTGATTTAAGCCCTGACAATACAGGCCTTCACGGTGACTCTTGTCATTCCCCATGCCTCCAAGAAAGAGAAACCGAATAGGAGCATGTCCTCGTAAGGACACAAACCACCTAACTTCGAGAAATCCCAAATCACAGGGCTGAAGTAATATGTTTTGTTTATTCCCATTAAAACGCCGACACCTTCGATATAGACTTACAGACACATACACACCGCCTACAGGCAACATAACAGCAGTCTAGACTGTTATCCTCAGAAGAAAAAAAAATCCTTAGATGGGCCCGCCCTGCAGGCACCTGCCTAGCTTGCGTACTTAGTTCATACACGATGCCGCCACTACGCCACGTCACATCTGACCAGTCGTAATGAACATAACAGTTGCTCGTAACGTACATTGTAGGTTGATGCACCATTCACAAGGTGTCCATTGCACAGTTTCATCTTTTGTATCACTGGCGCGTATAGCCGTTTCGTTGAAATCGGCCTTCACCAATTCAAACACTACTCACAAGCACAACTACCATGTCTGTTATGTCATGAAATATCGCGCAACAGTCACCAACGATAATGAATTACATCACATGCAGTCATTACTCTTTCACCCATTTCGTGATTCACATTCATTTAATTGTTAACGAAACAATAACAAAGATGACACCTGAATTCAGTTATGCTTGGTAATTTTGTCTTCTGTTCAACCAGTAAATCACAAAGTTATTAAAATTATACCTTTTCACTTCAAGTTGTTGCAATTGTTCCGCTAAGTGTTACTACATAATTTATCGAGTAAGGTGAGGACTTGATGCATACACAGTATACATATAATAGCTATGGAATTATCACAAGGCGACAACATTGTTTACTCAACACTGATTAACATCATTCTGGGACGTTATCAAAATGTCATATTACGTAAGATCACAGTTAGTGTTGCACAGCTTCAGCATTTTAGAGAGTCGACTAGTCGCCCACCAATAGTCGCGACTCCGACTATTAGTCAACTATCGGTGTTCAACGTCTTAAGCCCCTGTCCCACTACTGCGGGCATGCGTTACGTATCTCGCCCGTAGTTGCCCGGAGGTGCGCACGCAAGTCCGATTTACCCGCAGCCAAGTTTTGAGCATGTTCAAAACTTGTTGCGGGTGAGCCGCGGGGGGATTGCCCGCAAGGGCCACCATGTAAGAGGCCCGTAGCGGCCGCAAGTCACAGGCAATTAACCCGTTTGAAGTACGTAGGTTGCCCGTGGATCGTTGGCTATGCACCGGAAATGCGCGTCATCTGCGGGTATTCTACGAGCATAATACGGGTGTCTTAATGGCTAGGAACGGTGTCAGAACTGCCAACATCCGTGTAGCTGGTCAGTCATACGAGCAAATTGCGTGCATGTTGAGGGTCAATTACTGCCTTTCTGCTGTTTAGTTGAGGGTTACCTGCTTGTGACTTGCAGCCACTACAGGTAGCAAAAATGGTTCCCCGCAAGTATTACCCAGGATCGCACCTCGCAGGCAACTCCCACGCAGCTAACACGCAGTTGTGACGCAGGTACCTCGCAGCGCCCGTATGTCGCCCGTAACTAACACGGATCAGTGTCGAAGCTGTCACGCGCCTCCCACGCGCCTGACACGCAAGTCGCACGGAATACACGCATGAAGAACGGAAGCAGCACGCGTCCAGGAGGCAGGACGCACGCGAAACTCGTCAAAATTCTTGTCCGCCCGCGTAAATTATCCTGCGTGCTGGAAAATTGTTCCCCGCAAGTCATACGCAACGCTTGCCCGCAGTAGTGGGACAGGGACTTTAGTGTGTTCAAGATTGGTGGTGTGGGGTGCATGGGTGTCGCAGCCGGAGTCGCAGTGAGTGCAACGTGTACGGCAACACATGTATGATAGCATTGCGCGATTATAGGCTGATCCAAGTAGGCCCCTACATTTTGGCAGTTCTATTTGATGATAGATTATGACCGATTCACAATGAAAAACGTAAAGAAAAAGACTAAAGAGTCAAAAGATCAAGCAGCCGCACACATACACAATGCCATCATTTGCCATGACACAATGATTGGTAGTTCTGTTCAATTTTTACGTCTTTTGACTCAGTTTTTTATACAAATTAACATGTCAAAAAAGTTGACTATTGCGTTCCGATAGTCGGAGTCGCGACTCCGTGTAGGCAGTCGCGACTACGACTTTTCGCGACTTTGTCGTGCAACACTAATCACAGTCCTACTAACGGCGTATAGGCCTAATGCAACAAGGTAAATGTACAGCCGAAATTTCGAACTATGGTGTAATAATAAATAAACAGTGTGGCTTTCAGCTGTAAAAGCCTCTCATACAACTACTTACAACGAAGAAAAAAAAACTTCAAACCAACACGAGTTACGGATTGAAGATAATAAAGTTTCATATCAGTATTTCTATTAATATGGGTACCAGAGTGTGACATTTACCTTAAAATTTCAACCTAATAATTTTGTGATGAAATCCTGTTGTTTTGTACTGTCTTATATATAAGATAAAAACATAATTATAAAGATTACAGTCATCAGATGCTCGGTTATTTCATGGTAGCATCATTTAGTTACAATTACCCAAGAATGTTTCATGTGTAACATGAACACCAAAAACAGACGATCAATTGAAATTATGCCTGTTTTCAAAAAGTGTATTTCTACATTTCAGTCTTTTTTCTGCAGCAAATTAACAGGTTTACTCAACTAAAGATAAATTTGTGCATGAAGAAATATCGTTTTCGTAATATTATGGTCCGTTTTTTTCAGGAAAAATCAGAAAAAGTCAAATTTCTTATGTGATCATCATGTAACTTTTGTTTTAGTTGAACAGGTCATCTTAATTTAGTGAAATCACAGTCTAAAGGCATAAATGTGCATCCTGAACCACGCCATACATTATCAAGTGAGAGATTGCAAGCAAAATATAAAAATGACTACATTTAGTAATTTGTTTCATGTGTAACATGAACACCAAAAAACTTCTTGTTACTCAGTAAAATCATTAGAATAACATGACAAATATTTTTGGCAATTCCTTCCACATTTTAAAACAACAACTGTGAGAATATCCGTAAAATACAATAAGTTATCCATGATTTCCATCTTGCATATGGAAAGAAGCCAGCCTAATATCATTATTTGGTTCCATGTGTAACATGAACACCGATGATGGTGGTGTTTCTGTTACACAGTGACGATGGAAGTTTCAAAATATAGGGAAAAAAGACTACACTTTGCATATTTGTTGTTAATTGAATTTATTCATTAATCATTTTAATCCAACATATTTAAGGATGCATTAACTGCAGTAAACAGCAGAAATCTAAACATTTCATACAAATTATGCTTATCTCAAACTTACAATATCACAGAAGTAACTGGAACTCCAAATAAGTTGGTGTTTATGTTACTAAGTGAATATAAAACTTGTGAATCACCCAACTGTTGTGACCTGATCAATGTTTTCCAACCTTTTTCTTATAACATTATGAAAGGTCTCTCTTAAATGTGGATAACAGTACAAATCTAAACATTTGTTACAAATTATGCTCATTTCAAACTAACAATATCACAGAGTAACTGAAACTCCAAATGATTTGGTGTTTATGTTACTAAGTGAATATAAAACTTGTGAATCACCCAACTGTTGTGACCTGATCAATGTTTTTCCAAATTTTTTCTTATAACATTATAAAAGGTCCCTCTTAAATGTGGAAACAGTACAAATCTAAACATTTGTTACAAATTATGCTCGTTTCAAACTAACAATATCACAGAGTAACTGGAACTCCAAATGATTTGGTGTTTATGTTACTAAGTGAATATAAAACTTGTGAATCACCCAACTGTTGAGACCTGATCAATGTTTTCCAAATTTTTTCTTATAACATTATGAAAGGTCCCTCTTAAATGTGGGAAACAGTCCAAATCTAAACATTTGTTAGCAATATGCTCATTTCAAACTAACAATATCACAGAGTAACTGGAACTCCAAATAATTTGGTGTTTATGTTACTAAGTGAATATAAAACTTGTGAATCACCCAACTGTTGTGACCTGATCAATGTTTTTCCAATTTTTTCTTATGACATTATGAAAGGTCCCTCTTAAATGTGGGAAACAGTCCAAATCTAAACATTTGTTACAAATTATGCTCATTTCAAACTAACAATATCACAGAGTAACTGGAACTCCAAATGATTTGGTGTTTATGTTACTAAGTAAAGATCAAACCCATTGATCACACAACTTCTGTGAACTGATCAATTTTCAAACATGTTTTTCTTGTAAAACTTTGAGAAGTCTGGCTTAAATGTGGTAAACAGCACAAATTTATCATTTGACCTTTTGACCCCTAGACGACCGTTGACCTCATCATCCTCATCAACACACATGTGGTATTACCCAAGGCAGCGCTCGACATAGTCCAGTAGCCAAGGGGGTTAACCTTGTTTTAGGGTCTATAGTTTTTTTCTTTGCAGATTATGCTTCCTAGGACCATCAGTTTGCACAATCTGGAAACTGACACTCTGTCAGCCTTGAGCAATTTGAGATACGCGCAAAAAACAAAATGGCCGCCAAAATGCCCGATTTTTGTATAGAAAACTATAAAAGCGTATGTTTGTTTTAGTAACCGACTACTAGATGTGTATATTTTTAGCAGTAATTCACCCTAGACAAGACTAGTGGCATTGTTTTATCATAGATGACATGTTAATTTGCATATTTCCAATAAATCACTATGTTAGTCTTAGTTCCAGACCCTGCAACTTCCCCTTCCTCCAAATAAACACATTGCGGCCATGTGAGCACCAGTGGCCTGTGATGTCGGGCTCATATACCCTGAACCAACACATTAATCTTAGTTTAATGTAGTTGGCTGATTACAGTAATTTCTTTAGAATAGGATGGGCTCATTTTGTCAGTCTTGATCAATTTGACATATTCGAAAAAAACAAACAAAATGGCCGCCAAAATACCCTATTATTTTACAGAAAAAAAATAATTTGGTTTTGGTAATGAACTGCTACTTGTGTATATTTTTAGAAGTCCATAACTAAAGACAAGTCTGTTAGTGTTGTATCATAACTGATCACATGTTAATTTACCTATTTACAATTAATCATTATGTTAGATTCACTGTTCCTTCCTCCAAATAGACACCTTGATGACGTTTGAACACCTGCATGAGGCCAGCAATGTCTGTCCCATATAACCTCAACACACTAGTCGTATAGTTCAAGGCAGTTGACTGACAGAAATTTCCTTACAATGTGATCTGTGCTCATTAAAATGTCTGAAAGCCAGACTACTAAAATGTCATCATTTGTCAATACAAAATGGCTCCCAAACTAACTCATTTTCACAGACAAAAAGCACAAGTCAGTATTTTATTTGCAGTAAAGGTCTATATCTATAGCCATATTCCCAAGTCTGTAAACCTTAAAGATGCATTTTCTCCTCCTTTAGTGTGCATCAAACAGAGATAGTGAATTAGATATAAAGTGTTGCTAGCTTGTTTTGTTAGCATATTACTTTTAAATATCAGTTCTTCTAGTCTTTATGCTCAATGTTGTTATGGATGATACATGGCTGCCTATTTGGTAGCAGCTGTTAAAACTTTTGGTGTAAAGTTATGGTATCATCCCGTATTGAATGCAACAGTTCTGTTCAAGAAGGGGTCAATCGACCCTGTTGTTATATGACTTGCAGGAAAAAAATTGTTCATGAGGGAGCTGGACGTCAAAGATAAAATCTACTCATTTGCCGACCAATCACTCTTTGATATTCAGAACATAACAGAGACGGTTCTGAGCTTGCAGGATCATAATTCGGATCTTTGATTTCAAAAGAGGATCATGGTGGAATTCTGCAAGCACCAAGAACATTTACATGCTCTATTCATCAGATCATACCAAGGCAGATGGATTGGCTATTGATATGCACAAATAATTTAGTATTTTTTATGTCCAAACCTTTCCTTTCCAGAGTTCAATTTATAGTTAGCAAATTGTCTCCAATGTGGATGCGAGCGAGTGTGAGCTTACGATAATCTTTTACTTATAGAATTATATAGAAGAATTAGCTGATCATTTCGAAAGCATTTTTGTGGTCATTGACTAGTGATGTCTCCCCACCCCTGGGGTTGAATACATATAGAGGTTTTTTTTTCTGACTGGGATGTGCAACTGGAGACAAAAACGACTTACCAAATTTTAATCATTTTCTTAAAAATCAAAATTCGGGAAGGGAACCTTTCCTAATAAGGAGTTTAAAAGAATAAAGAATTAATTTTGAAGTAATTGTAAATGATTTTTTTTAATGTCACACATTTGTGCAAAATACCCCCATATATCCCCTTGGTTGTTCAGCCTACATTTTCTAAAAATAAAAGAAGATTCCTAAAATGATAAATTCCAGGAAAATAGAACGAGAATCACTGCGAACATTATACCAATCCAAACTTACTGGTAACAAAAAAAGCACGGCATCTTAATGCAAGCGAAAATAATATGAGTCAGTAATTCAAAGGAGAATACTGGCAGATAATTCATTTAACATTCATTTAAATCAGTAGTCCACCCCAGTTGTTCTGATAGCATGTGAAGGCACATTAAAAGATTAACAGAATACATGTTATTATATTCATTCAGCATGACATTTGTTTATTTTGATTCATGTTGACGTAAGATTTGAAAATGATTCGATAGTAAGCCATTTCAATACAACAAAGTAAGCGTAAATTAAATCTATAAATATATCGCGCTGTAAAATTCTCAATTATTTCGTATCAAAAAGAGAGTAAATATTGAATGTAATGAAAATAAAAAATAGTATCTGGATTCAGTTGTATAATTCAAAGTAAGATACTGGCAGACATAATTATCATTTTATCCGGTAACAGAGAAATAATACAATTTGTGGATATTTCATTATAAAACGATTACAATTTACAAACATTTTATCTGAGTTTTGTGTTAATTAGTAGTCCCCCACCACCCCAAGCATGTAAAAATGCATTAAAACATTATAACAGTATAATTATATTGATTCGGCATAACATTTGTGCTACTAGTATTTGATTACTTCGATTTCAAAAGGCGCATTAAAGCTGGGATTGGACTATACTTCATTCTGTTCGTCTTACAACGCAGTTCGGGAATCTTATTAGAGTATCTGAGTACTTTTCTTTTGCTGGGATACGGGGGTAGCTTTTAGTATTTGTTCTCATATTGAATTCTAGTGATTAGTATGTCATTTGTGACCATATAACCTCACTAGAGTTTTCTCAATTCATGGCTGTTCAATAGCCACAAAATAAATGGACTATTATTGAAAAAAAAACCCACTATATTTTCTGTGTGTAAAAACATGGAGCTCCATCCATGTTAAAAATAGTTTGGGGTCATTTTGCTCTTGCTATGTATTTCAAATTGGTCAATGCTGATTAAGTACCATCTTTAAATATGAAAATTAGCAGTCACTTGAGATAACGCAACACTTTCAGACTTCTCTCAGGTAATGGACTTAGAGAAATATACGCATTTAGGATTCTTTTGAAGAATATAAACCTAAACGCTGTCATTCATTATGATTCATCATAAAAAAAATGTATTCTATGGTGGCCATTTATTTTGTTTTTGTGCATACCTTAAATTGCTCAAGGCTGACAGAGTGACAGTTTTAAGATTGTTTTTTAAATTAACGGCTGTAAGAATCATAATAAGTAAGACTAATGATGTTGAGGGTAGGCTACATCATTCTGTCGGACATCGCAGAACGCAGGGCTTCGGGTGCTCACCCGGCCGCGCCGCTGTGCGTCTATTCGGCGAAAGATAAAGTCGCAGGGTCTGGAAGTAAAACTAACATAGTGATTAATTGTAAATAGGTAAATTAACATCAGATATCATACAACACTAACAGACTTGTCTTAAGTAACGGACTTCTAAAAATATACACAACTAGCAGTTCATTACTAAAACCAAATTAGTTTTTTTTTTCTATCAAACAATAGGGCATTATGGCGGCCTTTTTGTTTTTTTTTCCGAATATGTCAAATGGCTCAAGACTGACAAAATGAGCCCATCCTATTCTAAAGAAATTACTGTTATCAGCCGACTACATTAAACTAAGATTAATGTGTTAGTTCAGTGTATATCGGCCCCACATTACAGGCCACTGGTGCTCACATGGCCGCAATATGTCTATTTGGAGGAAGGGGAAGTTGCAGGGTCTGGAACTAAGACTAACATAGTGATTTATTGGAAATATGCAAATTAACATGTCATCTATTATAAAACAATGCCACCAGTCTTGTCTAGGGTGAATTACTGCTAAAAATATACACATCTAGTAGTCCGTTACTAAAATAAACATACGCTTTTATAGTTTTCTATACAAAAATCGGGCATTTTGGCGGTCATTTTGTTTTTTGCGCATATCTCAAATTGCTCAAGGCTGACAGAGTGTCAGTTTCCAGATTGTTCAAACTGATGGTCCTAGGAAGCATAATCTGCAAAGAAAAAAACTATAGACCCTAAAACAAGGTCCTGCCCCAAATCTGGATTTGGCTACCGGACTAACAATGGCAGAGATCCGACGGTCCAAGACCTGTAAAAATCACTGTCGGGCCAGTATAATTTCAGAAATGGCAAATTTTACTGGTCCGACCAGGCCAGTAAAAAAAAATCTGTCCCATATAATGATACATCGGAGAAAACGGGCGTCATACGGAGCTATTGTTTAGCTCCATATTACGCCAAAAATAATTGTAAGGAGTTAATTTTTGACTCGCGGAAATGAATTCCGCTAGTATTTAGTTCGGTAATACACCGAAAATAAAAGTCGGCAATTTGATTTTGACCCGCGGATATTAATTGCGGTAATATTTAGTTCCGTATTAGGCCAAAATAATAGTAATGAGTTTATTTTTGACCCGCGGAAATAAATTTGGCTGATATTTAGTTCCGTATTATGCCAGAAATAAAAGTCGGCAATTTTATTTTGACCCGCGGATATTAATTGCGGTAATATTTAGTTCTGTATTACGCCAAAAATAGTTGTTATGAGTTTCTTATTGACCCGCGGAAATGAATTGGGGTCAAAACTATAGTCGGGTGTTCGTATTTTACCCGTCAGACATGAATCCCGCTAATAATTAGTTCCGTATAATGGTCAAAACGATGGTCGGGGTTCGTTTCTCACCAGTCAGACATGAATCCCGCTATTAATTAGTTCCGTTTAATGGTCAAAACGATGGTCGGGGTTCGTTTCTCACCCGTCAGACTTGAATTCCGCTAATAATTCGTTCCGTATAATGGTCAAAACGATGGTCGGGGTTCGTTTCTCACCCGTAAGACTTGAATCCCGTTAATAATAAGTTCCGTATAATGGTCAAAACGATGGTCGGGGTTCGTATTTTACCCGTCAGACATGAATCCCGCTAATAATTAGTTCCGTATAATGGTCAACACGATGGTCGGGGTTCGTTTCTCACCCGTCAGACATGAATCCCGCTAATAATTAGTTCCGTATTATGGTCCAAACGAACCCCCAACCATCGTTTTGACCAGCTAATAATTTGTTCCGTTTAATGGTCAAAACGATGTCGGTGGTTCGTTTCTCACCCGTCAGAAATGAATCCCGCTAATAATTAGTTCCGTATAACTCGGTCAAAACAATGTTCGGGGTTCGTTTCGACTATAATACGGAACTAATCATTAGCGGGATTCATGTCTGACGGGTGAGAAATGAATCCCCGACCATCGTTTTGACCATTAAACGGAACTAATTATTAGCAGGATTCATGTCTGACGGGTGAGAAACGAACCCCAACCATCGTTTTGACTATTATACGGAACTAATTATTAGCGGGATTCATGTCTGACTGGTGAGAAA
>JZLH01S0598744.1:4679-17179 GCA_001188425.1 Eucidaris tribuloides
TCCCGATTATTTTCGACAAACTTTTCACAAAATTCACAAGACTCTGGCTACTAGGGCGGTCATGCATATCACTCAATCAGATTCACGTTTCCACAGTTGCATAGGCCTATATCGCACAGACTTAGCGTAGATCCGTGCCTCTTCAAACCATTTCAAAACAAACAAAACAAACAAAAACAGTAGGCCTATTCGATTTCCAGTTTCTCAAAATACACTGGTGAAGCAAAATCATGTCAAGGCAGATGTGGGAAATCTTCAAACTGTTAACCCACCCGATATAATAGGGATAATAGTGCTCAAGCGTATGCATTTTACCCCAGGTTTTACCCAGCCTCGTCCCGGCCTCGCCCGAGGATTCCGAGGATTAACGCAAGTGTCCAAGGACGAGGCCGAGGATTTTTCTCGGAGGTCAAGGACGAGGCCAAGGCCAGGATTTTGGCCTCGAGGCCGGCCTCGAGGACGGGGCCGGCCTCGAGGACTACAACACTGAGAGCCACCACTTCACTTGCACTCAATGTTGGATGTCACTATAAGGACATGAAACTGAAGTTAATAATGAGGTACTTGTCTGGGGAAGTAGCCAGAACCATGACCGAAATTCAGTTGTGACCTTTTATTGCAAAGGAGTTTTTATCTTTGCTGAAATCATTTCTGTCCTCATTTTACATTTTATCCATTTAACACCCCTCCTCCCTCCCCACCCTCCCACACATACATACACAGACACATCCAGGATAAAGCTGTGTTTTGAGTTATGAAAGTTCATCTACCTCCACATGGTTTTCCCTTCTTTGGTTATGACATTTTTCACTGTGCCCCCCCCCCTCCTGATTTCTTTTTTATACCGTATCTTTGTCTATAAAATCTTGTCCTTTCACTTCATAAAGAAAAGGTTGTAAAGCTCTGTATGAAATTCCGAAAGAAAGGGACTTTCCTCACTCATACTGCGAAAGCAGAGTTACTCTGGTGTAATTCAGGACATACTCCACTTCAAAGCAACATGAAAATTCTTAAACTTCTTGATCCGGATTAAATGTATAGTAACTCTGGACTAGAAGTACATCAGCAAATTATTGCTGATATCTCAATGAATACAAAATTGCAAGGAAACTATGAAAACTGAGAAAACAATTTAGATACCAGCTAGGATTCCTGTAAATACAAAAGGGAGTGTGAATTGGGTCCGGATTAAAAGTGGATCAACTCACTCCAGACCTAATTACTCTGGAGTTATTCCACTTTGGCTGTTAGTATGAAAGGTGTCTTTACGTGAGGAAATGGTTACTCCAGGTTATGAGACTGATGGGCGTGAAGGAATCACCTTCTGAAGTGCTAGGTGCTAGCTGCTGAGACTAGGATATACTCCCAAGCGAATCACCATCCACACACCTACCCTAACTAGAGCAGAGTCTAGACACATAATTGGCAATGTGGACACCCAGCAAAAGCAGACTTTCTTTAATTGCGAAGACATTATATTTAGGATATTAACACCATGGTTGGAAGAATTTGCAGTTTATGAATGCATAATATTGAAGTGTGGCTACTACCCTATCGGCTGGGTAGTGACAGTGTGCAATTGCGCTGGTTTGAAATGTGTCCGGTGGTCAGGTGATAATGTGTGAAGTCATGTGAGAGAGTGATGCAGCATCTTCAGTGAGGCAGCAGCTTTTTTTTTCTATAGACAGCTAGAGACCTCTTTGACTGACCTGGGACTGGATGCCCACGTCCCCACGGGTGTCAATTGGTGAGCTGTTGTGTGTGTGTGTGTGTGTGTGTGTTCCAAATAATATGAATTTACTGTGGTATTAGTTATTATGTCCATTATGTGTTATTTTGTGTGTGATTTTTTTAACTGTTTGGTAACTTTTGTTGTAAAAATTTGTATGAAATTGGTGGCATACTCTAGTTTAGTCTAATGAAATATACAAAATAGGAAGGCAATAAGTCAGTTCACAGTGATAGTTGTTCTGAATGACCCATAGATGTTTGAAGGGTGAGATAGGTCTTTAGTGAGGCATTTGAGAGTAACCATTTGTGTACTCATGAAGGGCTGCATGAATGTGTTTTGTTAAGTTTCGCTGAATCTGCACATTTACACTCCAATATCTATATGGTGTGTACACAAATGTTTTGTAACATAGCTGACATGAAGACTTATATTATCTAGCATTCATCAAACTAATGCTTTGCACAATTTGAGAAACATATGTATATGTTATACTCTTTCCATACAGTGTACATGTAATTTAAGACACCTTGTATCATTATCACTAGAATTATCCTAATTGTTGTAATCATACTTATCATTATGATTACATTATTCCCCATTGTTGGTAATTACAAAAAAATGCTATGAAGTGCAGATATTAGAGCAAATTACTTTGAGTACATTTCCTAGAATCATTTTCTTATTGTATGTGTGTTTGGATAGATTAATATCATCTATTACTCCCTTGAAAATCACATACTCTAGAACATGGTTTCCACCTTCCAATTCTGAATATATGTAAGTTTCAATTAACATAAAAAGGCATTCGACATATACATATATATAAGGGAACACACACAGCAATGGCATGATAAACTCTCAGCTTGATTGTGATTGAAATTTTACAAGGGATTTGGTAAAGAATCAGCAAACTTTATAGTTTAAAATTGTTTTGTGTTCTGTTATTTGTTTAAATGCTTTAAAGGACAGTGAATTGATTGGGATATAAAAAAAATGCCTTTAGAACCAAACTGGTTGAAAGATATACCAAAGATTCACCAGCTGGAGTGTATCTCCTGTCCTGAAGGATTTGTCTTGAATTATTTACTTAAGCCAAATCAAGCATGAACATACTAGGATTTGTTTCTCTTGAGGCCAGAAAGAAATAGATCCCATAGAAAATGATACAAAAAGTGTGTGTCACAAGGCATACTGATGGAAGTTATTTTAAAACGAGTCAACTTTGATTACCATATTTTCACAATAGAATCATTGCACAGTTTACTTGCTTCTATATAGAATAATTTCACCCCAAGTTGAGGACTACCCCCAATCTTGTCAATTACCTTTAAATCTGTCAGTGTATGCCAGGTTCAGTGTTCCTTGGCTTTGAGGTCAAATCACTGCAGTGATAAGATTAAAGTGGAATGAGATTTTAGAAGCTTACCAGAAACCTGGGAATCCCTACCTACTTTTTCTGCTCCTGTGATGCATAATGTGCTTATCTTTTGAAGGATTTATATCTTCACCTCCACTCTTGATTAAAATTCACTACCCAATGCATGCATCCCGATCTCATGCGAGCTTAGAGCAATGAAGTGGAATTAAAGGCAGGGAATCACATTTGCACCCCTCTTGCAGCACAACAAAACATGACTCACGCTCAAATAGGCCATTTATGAAGGACATCTTTTGGAGGATTTATATCTTCACCCCCAATCTTGATTAAAATTCACTACCCAATGCATGCATCCCGATCTCATGCGAGCTTAGAGCAATGAAGTGGAATTAAAGGCAGGGAATCTCATTGGCACCCCTCTTGCAGCACAACAAAACATGACTCACGCTCAAATAGGCCATTTATGAAGGACATCTTTTGGAGGATTTATTTGTATCTTCACCCCCAGTTTTGATTGAAATTCACTACCCAATGCATGCAACCCAAACTCATGTGAGCTTAGAGAAATGAAGTGGAATTAAAGGCAGGGAATCTCATTTACATCCTTCCTGCAGCACATCAAAACATGACTCATGCCCATAGGCCTTCTATGAAGAACATGTAGACCTGTGATTTGAAGGTCAGTGTTTACCTAGAATTTGAAAAATGTATAAAAAACAATGGCCATTTAGTGTATGTTTCATGCGAGGAATTTTGGTCTCTTGATCTAGGAGACAACAATTCAAATCAGAGTCTTACGGTCACTGTAAAAAAGTGTGTGAAAAACCAATGGTCATTTAGTGTATCTTCTATGTGAAAAATTCAAATCAGAGTCTAAATGTCACTGTAATTCCACTAAAACTTAGTGTCTTGCTCCTATACTTTGCTAAAGGTTCCTAAATGGTATTTTCTTCTATATACCAGTAATACACAATGTTAGGCATGCATGCAAAAGAGATGCCCAGCCTTTAAAGGAGCAGTCATAGTTGAATTATCCACAGATATGATGATGAGGGACAACAAAATGTACAGACTTTGTCTCCCTTGTCAGTTGATGTTATAATCTAAGGTAGATGTTAACCAATTAATGACAAATCATTATTCTCTCCTCAGCAAGAAGTGTAGCCTGATAAAAAAATTGTTGGATTTGCTTGTATTAAGATTAACTCCTCTGGGGACAACTCTCACCTGATAACTCCCCCCAAGGACAATTACCGAGAGGATAACTCCCCCTTAGGACAACTCCCCGAGTGTTACCTTCCCTGAAAGACTACTTTCCAAAGGGCAAGGTAGGTTTTTGAAATTGGACACCTTAATTTTCAAGCTTCACTGGGAAGATGTCCTCTAGGAGAGTTGTCATAGGGGGAGTTGTCCTTCAGGGAGATGTCCACCAGGATAGTTGTCCTTTGGGGGAGTTGTTAGGTGGGAGTTGTCCCAGGGGGAGTTGTCCTCTGGAGGAGTTGACAGGTGGGAGTCGTCCCAGGGGGAGCTGTCCTTGGGGGAGTTTTCAGGTGGGAGTCATCCCAGGGGGAGTTGTCCTCTGGGCGAGTTTTCAGGTGGGAGTCGTCCCAGGGGGAGCTGTCCTTTGGGGTTTTGTCAGGTGGGAGTCGTCCCGGGGGAGTTGTCCTGTGGGGGAATAGCCCTAGAACCGGTTTTACCTTACTACTCAATGGTCTCATCCATACTGTATTTTGTCGTGTGGCCGAAGGGTTGCAGCATTTGTTCCTGGCAGAAGGGCCTTAACACTAAATGACCTGTAACTTGCTTTTTAACATGGGGAGGTGTAGTCCGGGGGAAGCTGTTCTCCAGGATAGTTGTCCTTAGGGGGAGTTGTCATGTCAGGTGGGAGTCATCCATTGGGGAGTTGTCCTCTGGGGGAATAGTGCTAACACCGGATATACCTTACTTTTCAATGGCCTCATCCATACTGTATTTCATCGTTTGACTGGTAGAAGGGCCATAGCATTTCTTCCCGGCAGAAGGACCTTAAAGGTATTGGCTAACATTTACCACAGTTAAAAAAATCTGAGCTACATGATTCCCCATGCTACCAGTGTCCTTGATGAGGTCTAAAAATGAAGCCCTGAAAAAAATTGTATTTCAAAATGATTATTTAGTGCTTTAAAAAAGTGAAAATCTTAAGTTGACCAGATTCACTTGCCCATTTCCTCCTATAGACTTACTGTGTGTACACCAAGGCTATTAAAACTCGCCCCGAGTTTTAATTGTTTATTCATGCATAACTTGCCATTGGCAGTGTAACTTTCCAAACTTTTATATTCTAAGGTGTTTATTTGTCCATTTGAACACTACTATGTAGCTCAGATATCAAAGTTTGACAATTTTTTAAACTGAAGCTCCACAATGGTAGCCTATCACTTTAACAATGAATGACCTCTAACTTGAAAGCCATTGGCTTTTCAAATGAAATCAAAATAATGCTATATTTTTTAGATCCTTCTGTCTGTCTATTAAAGTGCAAATATCAAATAAGGCAATATTTCTCAAATAAGAGAAAAATTAATATTATGGCCCTTCTGCCGGAAACATATGCTCAGGCCCTTCTGCAGGGCACACAACGATTTGCTTTTATATTGCATATCCATTCATGTACATCTGCTTGGTATGTTGTGCTTGTATTATCAATGATACAGAGCGCACAGTGAACAGGATGAATGCATTTCTAAAATGCTTGTGTAGCATGCACCTGTGGTTGATGTCAGATGTTTTCAGGAATGAGATCGTATGGATTGAATGTTATTTGACGTCATGTTTTGATTTTGCTACAATGTCTTTCAACATCTTACTTTTTTTTATCAGGACAGCATTTCAGATAATGATAACATCTTAACCTTGACCTTCATGAATGTATCCAGTATCTGTTGCTAATAGATATGGCAGGGACTTTTGTCAAAGGGGCACAGGGGGCATTACTACCCGGCACGCAAAGACTCTGTTTTGACACTACATTCCACCTTGATTTGAACCAAGACTAATTTGGTCATTCTATCAAATACTATTGCACAGGGCCTATGGAAGAACTAGTCTACAGTACAGATTGTTCAGACCCTGATTTGCGCACAATGACCGACAAGAGTTTTTGCCTGCAAACTAAGGCATTACATTTTTTTTATTGGGGGGGGGTGGGCAGTGGGAGTATTGTTGGGGTTAAGAACTAGTTTTGAATGTACTTCCAGTAACTCATTGGTGGCATGGATGGGGGAGGGGGATGGGGTGTGGAGGGGGATGGGGTGTGGAGGGGGAAGGGGATGGTGGTTGGAAGGGATTGGGCAGGGCACTAAAAATGGTCAGGGGCACATGCTCACAGACATACCTATGAAATCTCCAGCTCAGGACTGAAGCCATTTCTCAGTACAGTATCATATTTTGTATGTTGTGTGTAAGTCACATTGGGGGGAGGGGAGGGGTGGCACTAAAAATTTGTATTTTGTTGGGAGTATTTATTTCCCCAGCCCCTCCACGACTACATGTCTATGAGCTGGTCTTGGAATAGTTGATTTCAGTGTGTGTAAACATCATGACATATGCCAAATATTGATTTCATCAGTTTGTATTTTCGATTCTTTGTTGAAATGTCAAATTAGCCACACGGTCAACCTCTTTCCACAGAAAGGTGTATTTCTTGTGTTAGTTTTTCCACCTGTTAATTTATAACAAGCAGTTGCACATCTTTTGTCAACATACATTCTGTAGCGTAAACAAGGTTCATGAGCAGGTGCAAGTCAAGAATCTAATTATTTTCCAAAGCTGGTTATTGGGAGTGTATTGAAATTGAATTACAATGAGCTTATTGCAATTGGGTAAAGGGGCAATTTACATGGATTTCATGATTCAACCAGGCTTGTGAGTCGAAGCATCATAATATGATTTTCACCATAACTAGTTTGGGATTAAGTGACCATTTTTGTAAATGTTCATCTTATTATTAGTTTTGTACCATTTATTTGCACCAGCCGCTTGGTCAAATGTGTTCCCAAACTTCCAGGTCCTTACTGGGCAAAATGACTAAGCATCTCGATAACATAATTTTATGATAGCATGGTAACTTGTAGACCTCAATCCTGATTGTAAATTTACAGTATGGCATAGTTGGGATATGACCTTGCCAGAGCCTAATTCTGCCACGTATGTAAAATTGAGAAGAAGCGCTCCAAACAGAAAACATGCATTGAACTGTGTACAATATGCTAGAAACTTGTCATGGTAACCAGAACCATGCAAAATTAAACAATACAGGAAATTTTGGGATTGAAAATTATGAAATAATCAGAAACACGTGTTACAGCTATGCGATGATGTTTTTACATAGAGATCATCGTAACCTCCACAGGCGTCCTCAACGTGCATTGTCTATGGGGAGCAGGGCTGGCGAGGTGCTGGCCTTGAATCTGCGTGTAACTTAAAATGACATTGCTCTCATTTGACGACAATAGCGAGGAGACAACTGCATTAATCACTGAACTTGTGATTCCACTGGAATCTTAAGCATTTTTCTTTTAATGTGAGTAGAATTTGAAAGAATTTGAATGACATACTGAGTACAAAAATTACAAAAAAATTAACTACGGCAAAGTGCGGGTCACCTGACTGTACATGCTGTACTAGTAAATATAACTGAACGACATATCTGTGATTTGATTAATCACTGACATAAGATTTATGTTTGTCACAGAGCTGTATGGAAATAGGAGCTGTGATATGACAATCTATATTACCTTGTCCATTACCTAGAAAAGAAATGATTATGAAATGAATATGTATACAAAGTATAATGTGACAGAACATTTGGCTTATAAGTATGCAAATTGATATCACTTAAAGTCTTAAACTAACCTTTACATAAATTCATGCGTGTGCAGTGATATTTTATGTCCTTCAGTAGAATCAGAATGCTTTGATGATCTTCTAGTTTTACTGTTCCTTACTGTATAACTCATTGATTTGTTTTTAAAGTTCTTTATTGTTTGCAGTACAGTAAGTACTGTCAAGAGCAATAATGAGTGACTAAATTGTATTCTGTATAATACAATACAATACATCATATTATTCAACTGGTTAAGTCAGTGTTTGTATTCCTGATTGGTCCAATGTCTGTCACATGACATCTTCTATTTTGAGCACCGCCCGGGAGGAGTGTAACGACCGGTCGTTACACAGGCGTGCGTATCTCGAAAGTCCCATTTTACACGTAAAAAATAGCGCTTACGCGCGGAATCTGCAACCGTATACGCGTTCGTAGGGTGTTTGTTTCTTCTGAACTGCGCATAATAAATTTGACGCATTGTTGCGCCGCGCGCCGAAATTCCATTTACGCACGCGCACTCTAAGGTTATTGACATTTTCTATGCTATGCATCGATCGCGCGCATGCCAATAACTAACAGATGCACGCCAAGCGCGAAATGGGCCAAAAGGCAATAATCTGTCAATGAAAACAAACTTTTCATCTTTAAAATTCCATCAAGTTTCGTGACGTTGAATAAAACAAATAATGACTGTGATGTCGGTCGTTGCATCAAATTACCAGCCCTCGTTTGTCTTGCAAAAGATCATTTTTCCCTTGACTTCGTCTCGGGAAAAAATAATCATTTTCAAGACAACCTCGGGCTGGTAATTTGATGCAACGACCTCCGCCCAGTCATTATTTATATACTATACACTTCACTACAATACAAACATATCAAGTACCACAGATTTATGCACCAACCATATTCACAGTATGCACTGTGTTTGAATCATTAATGGAACACACAATTCCGATAATACTCATTTATGCAACATTGAATTTACAATACATTCTGATCACATCAAGTGCTATAGATTTATAAACCAAGCAAACACATTATGCAGCGTGTTTGGAAAATTGCAAGGGCATACAACAATTTGGATAACACTCATTCATGCAACATTAAATTCACATTTTCATCATGTCAACTTATTAAATACTATAGATTTATAAATCAAACTCATTATAGTTGAATTGAATACCCTACACAAGTATTAAAGTCTGAAAAAGATATATATATTAGTGTGTTGAAAACATTACCAGTAGATATTTCAATTTGGATCATATATTCAATGATTGCATTATCAAGTACTATAAACTTACAAACCAAACATACTTATTATATGTACCGCTTAAAGACACTATATAACACTGTGGAAGACCCATTTAAAAAATTGTCGAACTTTGCTATCTGACATATCTGACAGTGTTTGAATGGACAAATAAACACCCTAGAAAACAAAAGTTTGGACAGTTATGCTGTCACTAGTACAATATGTGCAGATACAAATTGGCACATTAATTTTATATCGGGCGATAGGAAATTCTGCAACACAGTAGTCTATGGAAAAAAGCTGGAATGGTCTCTCAATGATTTTCACTTTTTTAAAGCACTTAATGATTGTTTTACACCGCAATTTTTTCAGGGCTTCATTTTTAGACTGTATCAAAGACACTAGTAGCATGGGGAATCATGTAGCATAGATAAGTTTTCAAACTGAAAACATTGTTATACAGTGCCTTTAAAGGCAGTGGATCTCATTTGCAAACATCCCCACAGACCAGGAAAAGATAACCCATGCCCTTAGGCTATTGATGAAGGGCATGCCCGTGAAATCTGGGGGTCAGTAATTACCTAGAATTTAAAAAATGCGAAAGAAAAACAATAGCCATTTAGTGTGCGTTTTATGGTAGGAATTTTTCTCTCGCGATAAAAAAAATCAGAGTCTAACGGTTACTATAATTCCACTAAAACTGAGTTTCTGGTTCCTATATCTTGCTAAAAGTTCCCAGATAGCATTTTCTTCTACTGTAGATGCCATTACACAATGTTGATTTTTGGGCATACAAAAAAGATGCCCTGCCTTTAACATCTCCAGTAAATGTTAACAATTTGGATCAGATTCGATTGTGCGACATTAAAATTACACAATACCTAGATAACAACCTGAGAGTATATCTCCAACTATACACCAATGTCCACATCCAGCGATTACGAAGTGATTGAACGTTATTACAGTGTCATTCGTCTGCGTATAATCAACTCTGCGGGTATTTTTGTATCGGTATTTATTATACTCCAAGGTCATACCACCCCTCGTGAATGTATGTAGGCCTACATCCTACCCTTATTGCCTACAAGAGCACAGTCCGCAAACATACTCCTGGCATATCATACCGTTAATTTCTAAGTACAAGCGTCTCTGGCGGATTTGAAAGAAAAAAAAATCAATTTTAGAACAGTCATGTTGTAGCACCGACATCCATCATAGATAATACATTTTCTTGTCCCCGAGGTACTGTAACCCGCAAGAATAGATTCTCTGATGTGCAATTATGTTGATGTACGTGTATGCAGGGATTTTTCTTTTTAATGATCAAATGGATGAACATCAGAGTTGATCTGGTGATCATCTTCCTTTAACTCTTAACATGCCAGAGGATTTAAACCTGTATGGACTGTATGTGTATTATTTGGTGCAGATCTGTGACTTTGGCACGTTAAGAGTTAAGGAGGAGGTAAAAAAAAAACCTTTCAGATTCTCTGGGATATTAATGCATTCTCAGCAACATTTTAACAGATCTTGAATTAATTTTAGAGTTGGTATTAGTTTAAAAAAAACTTTCAGATTCTCTAACATATTAATGCATTTTCAGCAACATTTTCATAGACTTTGAATTAATTTCTGAGTGGGTATTAACAAGTTCATGCTGGGATCCAATAAATTCATTTTGGAGAGCATAGTAACTCATACTCTATCATGGGACCTCCGAGTGTCAGTGGCCGATGTGCCCCATTTACTTCCAGAAATAAATAAATGTATCGGCAGAATGTCAGGGACAACTCAATTGAACTGTCAGAAGGAATGAATCGGCCTTGTGTGAGACTTTTTGTTTATCCTCGGCCAGCCGTGACATTCGGTCCAAGTGTGATGAATCACACGAGTTGTCTCATGTTGTAAACAAGCAAAAATCGTTTTCTGAGCTGCTTTAAGGATGCCACTAAAAGGTAGAGTTTGGGATCTGCATGCCAGAAACATCAAAATGAATGCAAACAGATCAAATCATTCACAATGTGAAGATTAGTATAAATAAACACCTGTCATAAAACCTCTGGGTAGAATGTAGGTTTGCTGAAAATCTGGACTGTTAAACTTCAGATTTTGCAAGTGACGGACACGTTCTGTTGTTGCAAAATTGTCCGATCAGCCGTTAGCCAAAGGTCACGCGGAGTATAGCCGTTTAACCAATCAGTGTGCTCAATCAGTGTGCTCCGTTGGTCGTGCGAGTGTATACATAACCGTGATTCGCGATTTGAGCATTAAATTTACATTCGTGGAAAGAACAATATTCTGGTATATAATTAGTTTTTTTTCTCATAAAACAACAAATTCGTGACATATCAATCTCAAACTTTCAACACACCACTTGTATGTACTAAACTATATTTGGTAATGATAATAAAGGGAAGTGATGGTCTAGCAAATCCTGAAATCTGTCTTTAAATTGGGCGGATAGATACAGTCTCAACCATAGGCATACCCAGGATTTTTTCAAAGGATGGTTTTCTTAACCAGTTGACTACAGAAACCAGATGTGCCATGTACTTACTCTATAGGAATTACAGAATCACGGGGGCAAAGGGTTAAGTGCAATGCAATGCAACAAGCTAAAAAAAGTCCAAAGGGAACGTGTAACATGGTGCTACATGAAGTGACAAGCAACAACAAAAAAATAAATAAAAAAGGTCATTATAGACTGGTCCGAAAAGGTCACCATTTCTGATGAGAACCTGTTCCATGGTACAAACGAAATAAACAAAACTAAAACTAAAAAGGGTTATAAGGTCGAATGAGAACCTGGTCCATAGGTGCACGCAAGAACGCCAAAAAAAAGTCATCAATTCTGATGGGAATCTGTTCCATGGTGCCACATGAAGCAACAAGCGAAAAAAAGTCATCATGGCCGATGGAAATCTGTTCCTACATTGTAAAACGAAACAACAAACACAAAAATGTTGTCAGGTTCGATGGCAACCTGTTCAATGGCAGTACACGAAGCGACAAGCAAAACAAAAGTGATGAAGTTATCAAACATCCTGTTCTCACTATCATTACACTTTTTTTTCTTTCTAAAGGGGGACGTTTTTCAGAAAAAAGAGGTTCATTTCCTAGAAAAAAAAACCCTTAGTGTATGAACACCCCAAACAGCCCGTCGGTATATGCCTGTGGTCTCAACTCGAGCCCGACAGCTCAGAATGTTATATGTTATCCTGCCATTGATCTCATTCAAGCATGGTTTCCGGGACAGCTGAATAGCCCACTA
>JZLH01S0598744.1:52839-64298 GCA_001188425.1 Eucidaris tribuloides
TTTAACATAACAATGTCAGAATTGTGAGCCGTGGTATTTGTTACTTGTTCATTGTGCCAATGCCGGTAATCAGTTATAGCTTGGTGGTATTGTCGCAACCCGGATAGCTGTAGATAGCGGGTTCGAAACCTGGTTCATTTTTTCTGACATGTTTGTTAAAATTATAGATCAGCAGTTGCGATCTAAAATACAGAGAGAGACAAATGAATAATCTATTACATCGGAAATAATATGGTTTAAGACCACTGATGGGATACACAAATATTACTCGTTTGGAGAGATCAAGTATTAAGGCTAAAACTCAGTCAAAGGAGTACACTTACCCAAACACAAACAAGCTTTCATTTACCACTATTGAATTAAAGAATTAATGATTAGGAGTAGTCCTCAACTTGGGGTGAAACTATTCTAGAATCAAGTAAAGTGTGCAAGGATCCTACTGTGAATGTGGTAGTCAAAAGTTGACTTGTTCTAAAATAACTTCCTTCTGAATGCCCTGTGACAGACAAGTCTGTTGTGTAGGGTTCTATGAAATGTATTTTTATCGGGGCTTGAGAGAAACACAACGCAAGCATGTTCATGCTGGATTCGGCTTGAGTAAACAAATTTAAGATAAATCCTTCCAGCTAGGAGATACACTCCATCCATTGATATATCTTTCAAACAGTTTGGTTAAAGAGGAGTTTTTTGTTTCTCCCAATCATGTCACTGGCCTTTCATCTTGGGCCCTGATAGAAATTGATCTCATAGAACGCTACACAACTAATTTTGCCATTGCGTCATTTTCATATAATATTTGTACAACAAAGAGGAAATGTACATGTATGTCTCTGAAAAATTCACAGCAGAAACAATTTGCTTCTGGAAGCATTGTATTGTACATTGGGGACTACATCCAATCATGTCCTTTCCCTTTAAAGTAATAGGGGTAGCTGTGATGTGATTGGGAAACTGCGCGACTGCACGGACCGACGCAATTTTCACTTGACTGCTGTCTATGACTCTGACTCTGACTTGTTACTCGGTCACGGTGTAATACGTGTCTGTCATTCACTCCGTGTTAAGATGACAGTCGTATTTGACGGTTTACATTCGCCGTAAACCAGTCGAGACAAGACTAGTTTCGCCAACATCGTAGAAATTATTTCCTCAGAGGCACACTGTCAAGGGGTAATCCAAACACATAGGATAAACAGTAGTTTTGAAATATAGGCACATTATCATACATTTGCATCGGTGTAGTATACAACCTGCAAGAGAAAATTGAACAGGGCTGCTGGATGTTAGCATCTGCCCATCTATGGTGGGTGATTCTTGCATCACGCAGGTAAAATTAGATAGTTACCTGCCCGGGTGGTTGGTAAAATTTTTGTAAATGTTGAGTTGATGTTGTGTTTAAATCCCTTGTCCAGAGATGGAGTCAAGGCTGATAGTGCCGAGTCACGAGGCCGCTGAAAAAATATTGTTTCCGTTGACTTTGTGCATGAGACTCAGTCCGAGACCAAGGCATGGCCGGCAAAGTCTGGCTTCAAGGCCGGCCTCGACTCCATCTCTGCCCTTTGTCATTCCCTTCATCTCACTGTTACTTAGGCCATATTCCAGTTACTGACTTTTCCTTCAATATATCTACTTTCAATACCAGAAACTTTAACTTGTATTTGATAACAGTAATACTGTTTTTAAAACAGAAAAAAAACGGAAACCTTTATTGATATGATTTTACATACAGTTTGTATAATTCTTAATCAATGTAATGTGTTTCATTATGAGTGTCAGACTCGGATACTGTAAATTCCATTTCGCAAGGTAAGTGTCAGCAATTTATCCCCCCCCCTCAAAAAAAAACAAACAAACAAAAAGTGTGTTAAATGTGTTTTGTACTGATACGTACAAAGCATGCCAAGAAAGTGAATGCGTTATTTTGCTACACAATCGTTTTTTTTTTTGCCATTAAAATGATTTTATTGCTTTATTTAATATCATATCTGCACCCTGTCAGTTATGGAAGAGGTCGGGGGCCTGGTTTTTCAAGAGTCTACCCAAGTACACAATCCCGGAGAAGAAGTCAGATCACCGTCGATACCCAGGCAGTATGAGGAGGAATGAGATGCAGCCAATCCGGAGAAGACGAGGTAAGTTGTTGAATTGGTGATCAAATTGATTGATTGATTGATTGATTGATTGGTTGGTTGGTTGGTTGGTTGGTTGGTTGTTTGATTAATTGAATGATTGATAGATTGATTGATTGGTGGATTGATTGATTGATTGATTGATTGGTGGATTGATTGATTGATTGGTGGATTGATTGATTGATTGATTGATTGGATTGATTGATTGATTGATTGATTGATTGATTGATTGATTGATTGACTGATTGACTGATTGATTGGTTGGTTGGTTGGTTGGTTGATTGATTGATTGATTGATTGATTGATTGATTGATTGATTAATTGATTGATTAATTGATTGATTGATTGATTGATTGATTGATTGATTGATTAATTGGTGGATGGATTGATTGATGGATAGATGGGTGGATTGATGGACTGATTGATTGAATGATTGATTGATGGATTAATTGATGGATTGAATGATGGATTGAATGATTGATTGATGGATTGAATGATTGATTGAAGGAATGATGTGTTGATTGCTTTAACTGGATTGAATGAATGATTGATTGGTGGGTTGAATGGCCGATTGACTGATTAATTAATTGATAGATTTAATGAATGATTGATTGATTTCTGGATTGAGTGACCAATTGAATTATATGATTGCTTGATAATCAATGATTGGTTGATTGATAAATTGAATGAGTGAATGATACATGTAGATTGATTTATGGATTGATTGACTGGTGGACTGAACGAATAAATGATTGAGTTATTGATGGATTAATTGATAAATTAAATGAATGAATTATTGAAATGATGGATTGATGGATGGATCTATTAATTGATAAATTGAATGAATGATTGATTGATGGATGGATGGATGGATGGATTGATTGCTTATGGATTGAATGAATGATGATTGGTGGCTTGAAAAGCTGCTTGATTGATTACTTAATTGATAGATTTAATGAATGATTGATTTCTGGATTGAGTGACTGATTGAATTAAATGATTGCTTGATTATTGATAATTTTATAGATTGAATGAATGAATGATTGATTGATTGATTGATAAATTGAATGAGTGAATGATACATGTAGATTGATGTATGGATTGATTGACTGGTGGACTGAACGAATAAATGATTGAGTTATTGATGGATTAATTGATAAATTAAATGAATGAATGATTGAAATGATGGATTGATGGACGGATCTATTAATTGATAAATTGAATGAATGATTGATGGATGGATGGATGGATGGATGGATGGATTGATTGATTTATTTATTTAATGAATGGTTGCTTGCTTATTTACTTGCTTGTTTGATTGATGGACTGGTTTCTTGATAAATTGACTTGCTGACTAATATTGACTGATTAATGACTAGCTGAATTGTAGGATAACTAATAAAGTAATGAATCTGCTATTGGCGATAATACAGGAAAAAAGTGTGAATCAAATCATTGGTCTAGCAGTCAGGTAGTGGTAAATAATATTTCTGCTGTATCTGTCTCTATTGTTATTATTTGAATTATATGTATATGTACTTTCAAAATCCTTTGTATAGATGGAGGGGGTGTTAATGCATATAACATTCCTCTGGTGAGATATTACTCTACTTACGAGATTCGCCGATGGGATCCTTCTTTAGTAGACGGTTTATATTTACATATCATTAACTGCTGCGTTGTAACATGCCTTAAGCCATCAATTCTGTCTACTATTTATAGCATTTCAGAAAGTCAGCCACCAGGGACATAAACACCGTAACGTGATAACTTCTTTTAAATTCCATTGTTATATTTTTGGTTACATTTCACATCATTTTGCCGTGTTACAAAAATACCGCACCGTTATAGTCTTTTCCTCCCCGCGTGAATTAACCAATCTACCGGTGTGTTTACCTAGCAGCCGACAGCGAGAGTTCGGACGCTTCTAGTTCGGATGATGACGTCAGTCTCGGACGCAAGCGAAAAACCAAGCGAGACGGAGGTGAGTGGCCTGTATCAGGTATCTTAAAGGGCAGTGACATGATTGGGAGAAACAAAAAGTGCCTTTCGAATCAAGTGTGTATATCTCCTGTCTGGAAGGATTTATTTTGAATTTAATTACTTAAGGCGAATCATGAACATATTAGCATTTTGTTTCTCTTGAGCTCCAACAAAAATATGATCCCATAGAACCCTACACAACAGATTTGTCTGTCACAAAACATACTGATGAAAGTTATTTTAGAACGAGTCAACTTTTGACTAGCAAATTTTCACTTTAGAATCCTTGCACAGTTTACATGATTCTAGAATAGTTTCAGCCCAAGTTGAGGACTACCCCCAATCATGCCATTTACCTTTAAAGGCAGACCTTAGAGGGAAAAAAAAGAGAATTTTCATTCAGTGGAATAATCAAGTGTAGGGTGTAAAAATGGGTAACATTCTCTTAAAGTGTACCAATACCCTGGATAAATTGTTTGCTATATTTGTAGAATATATTTGTGGCATGCCCTCTGCAAAGTATTAGCACTTGTGACCACTCTAATTTTTGTTTATTGGGGATGGAATGTAAATTTCAAACAGTAAGTAAAACCAAAAACGACTTGAAATAGACTAGTCAATAAACCGATTCTATCAATCGATCGATTGCACTATCAATAATTTTTCCATGTACATTTTGATCATTTACACACACACCTTGTGTATCGATCAATATCGATACTAACTTCGATAGTTAAGCCAAAACTTATGCTTATAGCCAGAACGCGCACGCATAGAAAACGATGCTTACAGAGCAGAACTTGAACACGTGGAGGACAAGTGCCAGAATATTGTACACATTATGATCAGATATCTCAAAATATGGATCACTTCACTGGCTAAGACAACTGAATTGCGGTCATTTGTAGTGTATTCTAGTTGTACACAAATTTGATTTTTAGGGTATTGGTACACTTTAAAATCATTTGTTCATGTTGAGCATTTTATCTAAGGTAGTAACTATGCTATTGACAAAAGCTAATGACCAAAGTGGTTAATTCAAGTCAATAAAGATTTTGTTTAATACTCAAGCATGTCATCTGGGTGTTTATTAGTGCTTGATGTAACATGATTCCAGTAAATATTGATAAAATAATACATCAACATAAAAATTGCACTACTAATGTCAGGGTAATTTGCATATGGATCTTACATTAAAAAAGTAAATAATTTAGAAATTATAAAAATTTAATGTAAGCTCAAAATCATGTATCTTACAATATTCAAATTTGCAATAAAAATTAAAATGTTCTAACTTGTAAATGAAAATTGTATTGTAATGTAATTTTTTAATAAAACAGAAACATTACTTATTTTCTAAATGTATGAAAGACTGTAAAATCTTTATTTTATGTATGTGAGTACAGAAAATATACAATTAACAGTTAAACATTTTGTTTTAGACATACAAAAATTTTTTAAAACTTAAAAGTTGAGACATCCATTTTTTTTTTGGAATTTCTTTCATTTCAATCATTTAGCCCTACAAAAAAACATTTTAACAGTGTAAGAAATGAAAAATTAATAGAATTTTAAATTGAACAGTAAATTTTCAAAACAATTTTTAAAGTAATACATTTCAGTAAAAAAAAATATATATATATATATGTGACCTGTCTCCATGATACCCTGATAAAGTCACACATCTCATGAAGCATAAACATAGCTAGAAAAATAATTTGGGTGAAAACTTTAAATGTTCAAACTTTTGCAACATGCGAAGGTCATACAACTTTTGATTTATGAGGACTCTTTACTTTCATACTTAATATCATACTTAAAATATTTGGCACTTTCTTCATCTTTGGCTTGCGTAACTTTATCAGGGTATCGCAGTGACAGGTCGCGTATATATGTAAGAATTTATACCCCCATAATCTTCCATGTAGACCAAGACGACATCAGCATAACCAGTAGCGGCCTGAGCAGCAGCGCCAACCTCCTAGGGGTGAAGAACGGCAACGCAGGGGGCTCCATCTACTCCTCCAGCCAGATGGCTGGGAGCCGGACCAGCATCGGCAGCGGGGGCTGGTACGGGGGCAGCACCAGCGCCAACGAGAGCAGCCACGGGGAGGCGGGGCACGACGACTCCGACAGTGAGAGGAGCAACCCGGGAGGTGAGTCAGCGAGAAATGTTAACCCTCATGATATCACGTGCAAAGTTAAAGGGGAATGAAACCCAGACATCTACCTGCATTCAGAGATCAGATGACAATAAGAGAAAGAAAATGGTGAAAGTTTGAGCGAATTTGACTGAATCGTTCAAGAGTTACGAATGTTCAAAGAAGAAAATTCTGCAATGCAGCAGTCTTTGGGGGAAATTGGAGTGGTCACTCAATAATTTTCATTAAAAGTACATAATGATCATTTTGAATTGCAATTTTTCTAGGGCTTCATTTTTAGACCTTATCAAAGACATTGGTAGCATGGTGAATTATGTAGGTGAGATTTTTTTTGTTAAAACTGGAAACATTGTTTTATGGTTCCTTTAAAGTGGGAACTTAATGCTTTAAAATGGTATGTAATTTGTCTAGGATAGAAAAAGCAAACCTATTTAAAACACCATTCTTAATGTTTCAACCATCACATAAGCCATCATCAGAAAAAGGGAGAAAAGCAACCTAAAAATAATATGCATTAATGTGCAAAGTCAAGAGCTACATGTAGTTCCAAGATGGGACAGAAAATTTGTAAAAAATTATTGTGTGAAAAGAACTTGTAGTGATCATTTACAGAAATATGTGCTTGACATCATATATACGAGGTGTGACAAAAAGAAACGAGACTGTGACAGCCACGCCCATGACGCGATGTCAATCGACCCACCGACGACATCACTGTGTTGCCCAACATCTAATCAACATTCTGTAACAATATTGTTCACAACTCTCACACTGTGCCCCTTCCTCGGGCTGTTGAGTGGCGCACCCCTGCTTCGCCCTGTCACGATACTAGAGGTGGCACAAACATGGAGCAGGGAATCAATATAAAGTTCCTGGGTCAATTGGCCAGGGGCTTAACTGTTGTCTCGAGCTTCTCCAGGAATTTCATGGAGAAGACCTCGCCTGCGACATTGTTTTTTCCGGTGGACCCCCTCCCAACTGAACCAGGAACTTCAGATTGATTCCCCGCTTCATGTTTGTGCAACCACGAGTATCATGACGGGGCGTAGTTAGGGCGTGCCACTTAACAGCCTGAGGAAGGGGCGCAGCATGAGATAGATAAACAATATTATAGCAGAATGTTGATGAGATGTTGTGCAACACAATGACATTGGCAGTGGGTCGATTGACATTGAGTCATGGGAATGGCTGTCACAGTCTCGTTTCTTTTTTGTCACACCTCATACATTGTCGTGTGACTACCAAAGGAGTCAACACCATCCACTTTGTACAATATTTACGTCCTTGTACTGGGAGTAGGACAGTTATTTTTTTTCAATAAATCATTGCATGTTTATTCATTTGTCTCTTGTTTAACAGCAACACTTGGCAAAGACAGTAAGTTTTAAAGGGTTCTCTCAATAGATGCGCTTTCACTCCATTTGTTAAATTTCTATCTTTGGTGCTGGGAAAGAGTTAATTTTACAAGCACATTCACTCTCACTCATATGCACATAAGTCATATGTATATTACTCCACTTAAATTACACACATACAACACCTGTTCACAGCACTGAAGCCATCTTGCAATGTTCACTCACATAATCACGTCATGGCGTGTTATCGCATTCCGAGTAATTTCGTAAGAAAAGACTTTGTCTAATTTAATCTACCAAGTATAGGGTCAAATTCAGGAAGTTAATGAGTTGTAGAAATGCTCCGTGTTATTGATCGATAGTAGCGAGTTGCTGCAGTCTGCATCACAAAATCACAAACAAAAATAAAGCTAAAATTCACTAAAATCTGGAAAATTCAGTGACAGCAAAATTTGAGCATTGAAGAGGTTTATTTTCAGAAACAGTATGGTAACTGTTCATCAAGCTGATAATGGCTGATTTTGAAGAAGTGCACTGTATATGCTAGTTGTAGACAGGGCTTTTAAATGGGATTTGCCAATTGCAATTGCTGCAAACATATCTATGGGATTGTTCAATCACTTGATGTTATTGACGGTGATAGTGATTGTTGTACTGGCAATGATGAAGAATTTGAAAATCTGGTGACTACTAATTCAGGGCTCAACACTAGCACTTGCCAGCTTGCTCGGGGCAAGAAAATTTTGCTTCTGAGGAAGTAAAAATTTATGGAAATTAATTTTGCTTGCCCAAATAAAAAGTAAAAAGTAAAAATTTTCACTTGTAAACTCAAGAGAGCATTAAAAACCTTTATTTTTCAAATAAGTTTTAAGTTTGTGTAAATTCCAATTAAGTAAAATCTGTAAAAACATTTTTATTGAGGTGCTTTCTCTGAATAAACACTATCAACAAGGATTTCATTCACTTGGGCAAGTAAAAACATTGCTCTGGCAACTAGATTAATGAAAACAAAAAGTTTATTTGCCTGATCGGGCAACCAGCCAAAAAGGTTAGTGTGGACCTCTTACGAAATGTAATGTATGCCTTAAAATTCACCTCACTTAGTAAAGGTAAGTGACATTTTGTTTCTGAAATTAAATTTTGGACTGTTATAACTTCAAACAAAAGTGTAGGGTCAACACTTGAAGCCAATAAATCATGAACTGACACAATCCGTGACTCTCATGAGTATTTGTGATTTATAGTGTCAAGAAAACAGCAAAGTGTCAATTCCACACTTCATAGATTACAGGACATCTTTTCGATGAAATTACTCAAAACACGATAAAGCACTATAATGTGATTATGTAAGTGAATGTTGAAAGCCACTGAAGTCTGTCATTGTGCACTTTAATTATCTCACATTGCATCATTTGTCCTATCCTACTAAGAATACCAACATTAGTTTCAATCAAGGTTGGCGGATTTTCAGTTAAGTATTTTACATTGACGATTACAAAGCACATAAGAAATTAGTCATGTGACAAATGTTTGTATTCAAATTGAAAATTAAAGATTTATTGTGTTGTTTATTGATGGATTTATTCAAATCGAATTGAATCAACCCTATCTCCTAATCATAGGGGCAATGAAAAATGATTTAATTAGAAAACTGGATTTGAATTTTAAAAAAATGGTATTTTACATTAAATTTCTTTAAAAAAAAATGCTAACCCTGATTTCTCATGGGCATGTGGGAACTTTAACCTTTCCCTCACCTTTACAACAAAAAAACAATGGGTTAAGAGTGATATTGTGAAGACTGAGTGTACATATGTGTTGAGTGCTATATCAAATTAATTGATGTCTACTTCATATCTTTCAAGCAATTCCAATTTTTGGTGACAAAATTTAGTTGATTTGACTGTACAGTCTACTCGTTGCAGTGGTAACTTTTTTTGCAAATGTGTCAAAATTGTTCCGTGGATTGTATGTGGTTGACATGCTGATTACACGAGCACAAATATGCAGCAATTCTTGTTATATGCTACTTCTTCTTCATTTTTGTAGCTTTTAGCACTTAACTGACACAAACTGCGAGTTTTTCCAGTCAAATGTGCCAATTTGGGGCAAGTTTCAAATTCTTTGTAATGTATTTGTGTGTTGAGTATGTTTTCCAGCTTGTGGCATGTAACTTGTTTATACTGTAAGTCAACTCTGACAGTAGTTAATTGGTTGTATGCACATAAATGTGTTATATCTGTGTGTTTGTGTGTGGGTGTAGGCATATGCAAGATTTTTCAAAGGGGATGTTCATCCATGGCTAAATGATGTCCGTTCACAGCCAAATCCTAAGGCCAGCTGTTGAAAATTCTTTCGGTGGAGTTGGGGGGGGGGGGGGACAAAATTTACAATGGCTAAATTCTAAGTCCTTAATTTTTCAAGGCTTAAAGGTTAGTGACATGATTGGGAACACTTGGAAATGCCTCAAGAACCAAATGAGTTGAAATATATACCAACTATACACTAGCAGGAGTGGATCTCCCACCTGGGAGGATTTGTCTGTAATTTGTTTACTAAAGGAGAATCGAGCATAAACATAGGAGTATCTTAATTTTATCCGGGGACGATAAAAATAAGCCCCATAGAGAGCCACACAGCAGGTTTCCGTGCTATGAGTGATATTGACATTGTTTATTTTCAAATGAGTCAACGTTTGACTATGTAGATGTTCACAGGAGAATCCCTGCATAGTTTACTTGATTCTAGAGTAGTTTCAGCCCAAGTTGAGGACTACCCCAATCATGTCATTTACCTTTAATGTCCTGTGGCAAACAGTTCCATGGCCAAAACGGTGGGTTTACGCAAAGAACGTGTTTTCATATAGAAAAGGGGGGGGGGGTGGTTTTATGTAAAAATAAGGTTGTTAGACATCCCGCCGTTTGTAAAACACCCCCCCCCATGCTACACCTTCTCTGTGGTTTGCCCCCCCCCTCACCTCCCTTTAACATAGGGGCAATAATGAATATAGAGATAACAACAGTAAGTGTAACTGTATACCATTATTCCGACGCCATGTGAGGTACAAAAACGAGGTCGGTACAAGAGACAGCCTACAGATCATCAATGGGTGTAAGGATGTGTGCATGTTACAGTAAAACCTGTCTACAGTGGCCACTCAAAGGAAACAAAAAACATTGCATTTATAGACAAGTGGGTGCTTGAAACAGGGTTTTGAACACAATTCATTTCCAGTAGAATCATTTCAGTGGCTACTATGTGCAGGTTGGCTGCTATAGAGAGGTGGTCGTGAGATAGGTTTGACTGTATGGTTGCGTGTATGCTTGTGTGTGTCTCTCTCTGTCTCTGTCTGTCATTCCCATCAGTCATTTCCATCCAACCTTATGCATACACATACATTCCTCCTCATATTATCATCACATGCAGAGCTATCGCGCACCAGCTCCACCCGCTCAACCGGTGGTGGCAGTAACATCGGTGGCCGTGGCACCTATTACGATGCCTCGGCGCCGCGCCAGTCCCTGACTGCCGACGATGACGACATGGATCGCGCTTTCAGCCAGTACGGCGGTGTCAGCCCCGGCGGCGCAGGCGGTGCTGGTGGTGGTGGCGTCGGTGATGGGAACCGAAGCGGTGGCGGGCAGTATGGTAGCCAATATGGTGGTGGTGGAGCCAGGGGCAGTTACGGTAATGGTGGTTCCAATGGCGGTGCTGGTGGTACCATGGTTCATGGGAGTGCAATGTCAAGCGGTACCCACAGTGGCAGTGAGGGTAACGGCTATGAGCAGCAGGACTACGTGGTGGGAGACGCCATGGATAGCAGCCCTGAT
>JZLH01S0598745.1:0-13455 GCA_001188425.1 Eucidaris tribuloides
AGATCAGGACGTGTAAAATTAAACGCTCTGAGGTGTAAGATTAAAACCTCTACAGTGTAAAATAAATCCGCCACAGAGGGTGTAAAGTTGAAAGCCTTCTAAAGAAAGACAATGTGATAAAATTCAAACCCCACAGGGTGTGAAATTGAAACCTCCAGAGTGTAAAGATTCATTCCCAAGGGTAAGAGCCTCCTCACCAGGGGTAAAAATTAAACCCCGGAGGTGTAAACTAAACGCACAGGTGCTAAGAAGTTAAACCTCAACAGGGTGTAAAATTCGCCCACAGGGTGTAATAATAAAACGCTTTTCGATGGGGGTTAAAATTTACACCCTCCACGGGGGTTGAAGTTTACGAACCGCTAATAGGGATAATAGCCACAACGCGACAAGCCTTCAACCTATATCGGTGTAAATTAAGCCAATTCTTTTCTGTGGTGTACTTAACAAACGGTTTGTAGTAGGTGTTTATAGGACCTATAAACAAAAAGTGACACATTGTGATATTGCAATATCAGAGAACAGATATCACTCTGTTCATTTTCTATGACAAAGCGGTCGGGAGACCCCCCCCCCCCGACTTCTTTATTTTTCTTCCCCAATAAGTTTCGGAGCATGCGATTTCTTCAACATTAATATTGATAAAGGTCTATCTGAAACAAAATTATAAAACTTGGACTTTAAGAAGGGGGTACATGGCAAATTATGCCCCTACTCAATTACCAAACAATTTCTTTTTAAAATGGGTGTAAAACAGGTCCACCTTGGCTCCCCGGATCCACCGAAACACCAGAGTGGGGTGCATATGGGAACTAGAAGGTTTTAACCCTCGAAGTCCCATCGGCAAATAATGATGTGTTACATATATGTTACTGGCATTTATAGGAGTAATGGGCTTCAGGGGAGTAAACATTTTTTTTCAGAACCATATACCATGTGTATGACAACACTAGCAGATTTTATTTTTTTTTTTGGGGGGGGGAGGGCACAAATACATACACTTTTAAAACAAACTTATCAAGTTGAATAGGAATCGTATCAATCGGGGACTTACGAGAGTTCGTTTCAAAATCTGATCAAATGTTGAATAGATTCGTTTCATTTACTAGATTCTAATCATATTTGAATAGAATTTATTCAACATTTGATCAGATCTTGAATAGAGATCTCGTAAGTCCCCGAATGAAATGATTCCTATTCAAATTGATTAATTGGATTTAGAGTGTAGGGACAAAAAGGATTGGGATAGGGTCATGTCAAATTACGTATATCACCACTAGAAAAAAAAATTATATCTAATTTTATGGGTTTGATGACAGTTTTATTTTTTAATGATTTCTCTTCCCTGTCAGTGCTATGAAAATCCGAAGAATAATACTTTATACGTCATACATGTACGTGGATTTGTTTAACTTGAGCTCATTTTCTGACAAACCCTTTAGAAGAAGTGCAAAATTAATCAAGAACATTACATTTAAAAAGTCTGCCTGACTATCACTTTCATTTTATATATTCAAAATCGAAAATAATTAATATACATACATGTATACACGTTGTTAAAAAAATAAGGCGTACGAACTAAATTATAATGACACGATCCTCATTGTTTATACATGAATAATACTTTGGAATGCAGTGGGCATGAATCGATCACAATATCGCATTCGAAGCTCTTAATCATGGCGACAGTCATCCATACTCGAACTAAAAACAATAGCTACAAATTTTATATCTTCAAAATAAATGTCTGCGGCTACTTCCGTCGCGGTGTACATGCATCCATACCGGTCGGATAGCCAGGCCGCCCGGCTCCCGTGAGTCTCGGCCAAATCGCGCTATTTATTTAAACTACTTTCTCTCTGCTGAAAGACTTCCTGTATCATGCTGAAAGACGGGCCATTTCATTTTTCTCCATTTTTTTTAATTTTATCTTCTACAGAGAGGAGATAGACGAATTATGAAGTCATTTCGGTATATGAGACGCGGATATATACCCCTACCTGTTGACTTAACAATGACATTTCAAGGGGCTCGATCCCGCCAACTCATCGTGGGAAAATATCGCAGTGCGTATCGCGTTGGTTACGCCTCGAAAATACAGTACTTCTCGTGGAATCTGTTATTTTGTTTTTATCTCGGGACTTCAAGTATACTTTTATCTTCGAGTCAAAATAATGGCAGTAGTTGAAGTGGAAGGTGGCTCGCGATCCCACGTGTCATATAAAACACCAACAAAGTAATCAATTGAGAGTCGTTAGGAGTTCGAAACAACTTGAACGCCTATTCCATGTTTAGGAATTAAATGGGCACAGTGAGAGTTGTTGTTGTTTTGGAATCGGCATGATACACACTGCTTCCGCTCTCTTAGAAGAATATCGTTTACTGCAACTTCCTGGTGCATTCCCACCGCAAAAGGTGTCATTCAGGTTTATACTCGGCTATGACAGTCGAACTCTCCCTTTTTTATCATGTCTATAGACGAACTTATGGTTGGTGTCAGACCAAGCACTCATTAAAATGAAGGCATTTCCGAAACGAAATGAATTGAGATTTAAGAACGACGTTTTTGTGATCGTTTTTCATCGAAGTGGTCTAAAAAGGATTCACCTATTGGGCTGATTAGAAAGAAAAGTAGAGTGGTTAAATAATACGCCAAATTCTGCGCCAATTAACGAAACTAATATGAAACAAAATAAAAAAAATGAGGAAAATGGTGTTAGTGTTCGATTACTGCTTAATGGTCGTCGTAACTAATGTCGCTTGTTAGAGTCAACTTTGCAGATCAACTGTGTTATGCGGATTGCACTTACATTCAGCACAGTGGCGAAGTTTTTAATATTTCATATATAGTGGTGTAAAATTGAACAGAAAAACGTAGTTTCAACAGATAACGAGGTAAACATTTGTTTCAAGTTCTCTCATTCGTGGCGTATTCGAATTATTTTGTATATATATAGGCCTACAAAATCCAAACAATCCCACTGGCTAAATAATTTAAGGCAGCCATTTTGACTTTATGCAAATAGTGGGCATACATCCCCATGGTCCTTATACCCCTACATTTTGGAAATTTTATTTGGATTCTTTTTAAACACAAGCTAACATCGTGCAGCTTCAATTTAAATTTACAAAAATGTCAAACTGTGATCGGAGCTTATAGTGCTTAAATGGACTATAAACATTCCAGAGGACAAAGGTTTAGAAAGTTATGCTGCCACTGGGAAGAAATGCATATGAACAATTACCACTGCGGTGGAGTATAAAATAGCCTAGATTTGCACACAGTATTCTATGAGAAATACAAGTTTTCAGAGCTTCATTTTTAGACCTCATCAAAAACACTTAGAGCAGGGAGGATTTTGTAGCTAACATTAAAAAAAATGGTCATTAAGAAACTTTCAAACATAAAATATTTCTGTTGGATTTTTTTTGTCTAGGTTACCCATGATTAGATTGACTAAACTAATCAGCTAATCAAACCAGTCTCTTCTTTCACGTCTAACTCCGGTTTTGCCTGCTGAATATCTCTATCTCGAAAGTTTCGCGCATGCTCCTTGCCCCAATGTAGATTGTCAAAATTATAGCTGTTTCGCAAGTCCTCCCATCATTATACTTTTGTCTGTTATGAGCGTTGGTGGCGGTATTCGAAATTGGCAGCCGCCTGTACGTCTTTGGGCGAATCGTACGAGGTACCAGATTTCGTTTAAATACTTTCGTTTGCCAACATAGTTTACATTGTATCGGGCTAAACCGGAGTTATTAGTGACAAGAGAGCGTGGTTTGTATTCGACAAATACCAAGTCAACATCTGTATTGTACCGCCTTGATTAATAGACAGTACCTATAAACGCTTTTGTGGCTAGCGATCCAAAAGAGGGACAATTCTAACAATGAGCTGAGTAAAGTTGACTGTAGAGAGAATGGATTAGCATACGACTCTCTTTGCTCATTGCTTCGCACTTAATGTATCACTCTAAGCAACGGCCAACATCACAGAAGCTAGAGAATAAAAACTGGACACTTTGGCCTGACGTCAGAATCTTAACTCGATTTAATATGCCACCCAACCACGGCCGTGTTTGCCGAAGTCATTGGGGCTAAAATCTATTGGGCGACTTACTGACTTTACAAGGCACGGAGTGTGCATGTTTGAGGGAAGGGGAGGGGGACAGGCAGTGGTGCCAGCAACATTGACAAAAGAGCACAGCCATTTTTCTCCACCCGTCATATTTGCTTTAACTGTCAATCCGCTATTCTGTATTAGGAACTGTTCGGATTTTGTGTTTCTTCGTCGTTTGTTTTTGGAGATATTTCAAGACAAGTTTGCCTTACGCATTTTGCTCTCCCTTTACACTTTGATGAAACAATGGAGGTTCCGCCCTCGACTCACTTCTTTCTCTGCGTACATGTGTACCCGTGTGGTGACTCCATGAACCTTGATTAGTTGAGCTTGGTATGTGCAAGTGCCAAACCAAAGTGATAGATTTTGAAGTTGCCAAACAGAAAGTTTCAGCTATAAGTAGACCAAGGGCGTGGGCTGGTTAGGCATAGGGAGGTGCACATCTTTGGGAGGTGGACCTAAAGTTTTGCGCCCCATTGCCTTTGAGGGAGAGTATGTCAATGTGTTGATTTCGATGATCCAACAAAATTGTACCCAAAATAGTTTGATAGGAAGTAAACTATGGGGAAACATGGTCTAAAATATCAAAATTTGACTCTTTATCGTTCAGTAGAATGCATCATTGTGTAGGGTATTTTCTTAAATGTTGTCAGAGTTTTTATTAGTTTACTGGCACAAACACCCTTCCATTAACCCCAGCATACCTCTACTATTCAAATATGTTATTATATCTCTGTACTATAATCGGTACCTTATAATGAGTAATGACTGCAACTTTAAACTTCATCACATACCCAAAAGAGATGCTAAAATGGAAGCAGCTTGTAATGTGAAGCGTAAGAATAATAAATCGTATTGAACTAACTGTTCCAGATTTCAGTGATGAAAGCTTTCCGTTCAAAATTTCACTTATCTTAAGACTTTACTCTTTGAACCAAACACTCTTATCAACTCATGCATCTCTTGTTTGACAAAATAACGGGTGTATGCTCTACAACAGAGTGATCATCCCTCCACTAATCGCGAAACGCCTTCACTAACCCATCACCTACTCATTAAGCAATAATTCATTTATTTTCAGGACTGACTGACACAAATCCAAAATCAATGCAACACATGCATCTTCCAGGACTGTAGGACTCGCGAAGTGTTCTCGAACTCGAGAACGGTATCGAACTTCAAGAAGCGGACGTGATTCGGCTTCAGACTAGTCCTATCCCCATTCTGTATTGAATAAGCATTCATCTAAAGATATCAAGTGCTCTTCTACAAAAATCAAAACCTTCCTACTGCATCAACCATTTTACAATTTCCATTTCAAATCAATGATCCATTAATTCTTGATTGAGCACTTGTTAAAGGTATCATTCATGGATACTTTAAAAACATAAATTGAACAATGAAGGTAGAATCACCCAAGAAATTAGCTGCATGCCCACACTCATTCAAGTGTTATAATCCCAAACCAATGATAACACATTTATATCTTGAGACTCTATGACTTACTCCAGTTAGGTTATGTTTGCGGCTTTCCGAATATTTACACGATTTCGAAAAACCCCAAACCGCATTATTTATATGCCCTAAAATCTGATGAGGAGAAACGATTGATACTATTATCAAGAACTAAACTGACTGAACTTTGGATGACCACAAAATTGTCCCATTTCTATCAAGTTTGATGACTTAATTACTAACGTGTCAATCATTCATGCTCAGTCATACTTTCTATCTTGTGCCAATCCGGCCCGTTGCATTGCTGAAAACCACTGCTAAATACACGAGTTTGTTCCATACCCTCTTGACTGCATTAAAGGGAAAGTCCTCTCTGACGTCAAGTTGGTTTTAATAAAAGCAGGAAAAAAATGAGAGAAACATATTAATGACAGTTTGGCGAAAATCCACCAAACAATAACAGTTATGAAGTTTCAAAGTTTTAAACTTGTGACGTCATATGCGAGCAGCTCCCCACATCTCTTGTAACGTAAATTCCATAAATTGCATTTTTTAATGGTTCATGATAATTGAATGAGTTTTTTGTGTCCTAGAAGTCCGTATTGAAATTATGTTTATGATTATATCTTTAATCCGGAGGTAAAATCATTTTCAAGTTTCTGAGAAAATATGACACTTCATGGAATTTATATTTCATGACAAATGGGGGAGCTGCTCGCATGTGATGTCACCAAATTAAAAATGCAAAAATTCATAACTCTGTTGTTCTTTGATGGATTTTTATCAAACCTTTATTGATAGGTTTCTCTCATTTCTTCTGCTTACTAAAATCAACTCAGACGTCAGGGTAGACTGCCCCTTTAAAAAGTCACGCACGTTAACGCCACTGCAGTCGTTCCATCTTGTATACTGTCATTGTGTACAGAAAGAGTTTGTATCACCGGGTATCAGAAAAATGCGGACAAGAATCTTATTGACACAATTTCATTGTCCCTTTTAGCTTATTATCTACCGTTCACGTCTCTGTATGAAGATCCCTTAAACTAGAGAGGGGCTGAAAGGTAACGATATTGTTCTCCAGTAGCATGTATTCATTGTTACTATAGACACAGCATACTTGAAGCACATATTTTATCGATACTCGGTAACTAAGTTTCGGGTCGGATTGCAAACTGGAATCTGAGAAAAAAAATATCTGACTACTGTTGTCCACCAATATGTCAGTTGCTACATTACGACACGATCTAAATTGTGGACGGTCACGTCAATAATTCTACAAACACAGATTTTGAAAGTAATGTGGCATTATGATAATGATGATTATGATGTGTCATGCATGTGTGTCAGTGAAGTATACAAACTTTCTGAATTGTTTCGTGTAAGGGCCGTATTGAAATAAAATGTTTGACAAGTCTTCGTAGACCAGAATTTTCTTTTCCAAATCGTGAGTCTGGTAGCCGAGTTCGAACCATGTCATTCGAAGCAAGCTAACCCAAACCAAATTAAGCTGAACTGGTGGAATAAATGAATAAATAAGTAAATAGATTAATAGATAAACAATAATAAAATATTTATAATAAATAAAAATAAATGAATAAATAAGTAAATAGATTAAAAGATAAACAATAATAAAATATATATAATAAATAAAAATAAATGTATACATTTTGTCTGCATGTAAAATATGTACCAATTTTGTGTTATTTGTGTTTGTCTTTCTATCTTTCCATTTCTTCTTTTATCTATCTATGTTTGTTTGTATGTATGTATATATGTATGTATGCATGTATGTATCTGTCGATCTATCTCTCTTTACCTATAATAGATATATATTTATCTCAGCTATTTATCTTCTACTTTCCATTTCTCTATCTTTTATCTGAAATGTATGTATGTGTGTATGTGTGTATGTATGTATATCTAAATATATTTATCTATGTATCTATCATCTATTTATCTTCTATGTAACTTCTATCTCTCTCTATCTTTATCTATCTATCTATCTATCTATCTATCTATCTATCTATCTATCTATCTATCTATCTATCTATCTACGTATCTATCTAATATATCTCTATATCTATCTATCAATCCATTTATACACATACCTATCCATCCATCTTTCTATCTTTCTAATTTTAGAGCCATTCACTAACGGACATGGGCTTGCCAAAGTCAAGAGGACGTTGAGGTCTACACATGCACGTCGTAGCTTCCACAAACTCAATACAAAGTAATATAATTGTCAAATATTGATACACTGTCAGACTACCTGTAGAATGTTCGTATTAAACTCCTCGTCTCAATACACTGCCTGTCACCATATACGTATCAATTGGGAGCACAAAGCCCAGAATTCGTGTCAAAAATGTATTAAAGGGCAAAATATAAAACATCGTGTCCCCAAGGTACGAGAAAATTATGACAGGATCTCGTTTTATGTTTCCCCGTCGATGGTGTATAATGGTTGTATTAAAGATCGAGAGACAGGTTCAGGAAAGGGTAGCAACAATTGGTCTCGAGTAGCAAACAAATGATATATTAAATAGCCAAAATATCGGGGCGGTTTTTGGCTTTGTGCGAAGTCATGTTCCGCGAGTCCCATGTGTATGTAGGCAGGTGTATTTACACACCTAAGCTATTTACCCTCCGCTCTGTTCCCCCTTCTCGTTCGACAATGCTGTAACGGTATTTGCCTCTTTATCGCCGCGGTTAATAGTTGTCTCGCCCATTCAACTGATCGCCAATTGAACACGTCTGTTAGAAATAAAATCCTGGACTCTTTTTCTTTCTTTGCCAGGTTTAAGACGACGGTCTACACCCTCTGACCTTGGAGTTGGTTGTTCTTTCTCGTTTACTCTCCTTTTTTCGAACTATTTCTCTTTTTTCCGGTTACTAAGTTGGCAAAAGATTGTTTGATCAAATGAAAGGCGGGTCGACGTAACGAATGGAACGACAAATTGAGAGTAAACAATTAACTTTCAGTCCGACGTTTTGTAATTCTTTCCCTGTTAGCCCGCATCAGTTTTTGTTTGCAAAGTCAATTCATTTTAATGGAAAATTCGTATCGGTCCCGGCAGTACATAAGTACAACTAACTTTCTTCGTTTTTTTATCCATGAAAGGAGCTAGATACTCGCGTTTTGTAATAAATATCCCTCGTGAATGGTACCTACCCGAAAGCCCCTCTTTCATACATGCACACTTTCCGAATCACATCAATTCTTCTGGGTCTTTTTTGTACGTCATGTTTTGACAAGCCGAATAATGATGATGACGAATAGGGAGAACTCTGCTTGTGCTCCTAAAGTTAGCCCCTTGTGCCGTACTCGGGTCCTAAAATGGTCCTTTGGCTGTTCTATCACAAGGGGAAACTTTTCAAGGTTGTTCAAGGAAATGTTGTTCAAAGGGTATATAGTGGGTTTGTAGTTGAAACTGTTGGGTTCTCGTCTTTTCGAACAGAAAAAAGAAAGTTAGGAGAAGCCCCCCTTTTCTAACCCTTCTCAGAAGAGCGAAAAGGGGAAGGGGGAATCGGTGCTCAGGAACATCCAAAGATAAAATTTGTAATGTTGTTACCTAGAAATTTCACACTGTACTATATTTTTAAAGGCCTTTAAAACGAGGGAAGTGCTTCGTTTCACCTTATGTTGGATTCACAACTGATATATAAATCTGTCGATCCTCAAAATGATATCTTTCCAGAGAACAGAAATTGTTGAATCAATGTAGATTTACTGTTTTAGTATAGGCCTACCATAACCATATCAAAGAGGTCGCATTTGTCCTGTCTCCAGCCTTTATGACAAGTAGATCCAATGTGAATATGATAGACACTGATGGTGATGAAGCAAGTATACAACCAAAGCCACATGATTAATCCCGATCCGTAGGGGCGAATATCTTTTTAATGGATCTTTTCACTTTAGATGACAGTACCATTTCTTGAAATTTGTTGAAGACGGCATCTCTGTCTTTAAAGTATGATGACCTTAAAAAGCATGCTTTACTCCTCTTGGGTAATTACTGGTCATGCCATTTCATTCATCTGGATTTAACTCATTATAATTTTTATAACACTTCAACCAACGCTGTGGAAGTTATCTTCGGTAGACGTAACTGAACGCTTGTTAAAGGCAAGGTCCACCCTGACGTCAAGCTGGTTTTAATAAAAGCAGAAAAATGAGAGAAACATATCAATAAAAGTTTAGCGAAAATCCACCAAAGAATAACAGAGTTATGAAGTTTCAAAGTTTCAATTTTGTGACGTCATATGCGAACATCTCCCCTAATGACATGTACATGTACTATTAATTCCATAGTTGCCATGTTTAATGGTTCATGATAATTGAATGGGCTCTTTTCATAGAGGCCTGTATGAAATCATGTTTCTGATAATTGAATGCACAGGTAAATCATTTATATCACATGACATATGGGAAGCTGCTCGCATGTGACGTCACAAATTTCAAACTGTAAAACTCCATAGCTGTCTTATTCTTTGGTGGATTTTCGCCAAACTTTCCTTAAAATGTTTCTCCCATTCTTCTGCCTTTTTAAAACCACCTTGACGTAAGGGTGAACCTTGCCTTCAGGATCCCAGCAAAATATTCATTCATTGAGTCCCACTGTCGACTGAAACTTAATGCAAACCGAATAACCAACACCAACGAATGGCAATACACTAGCTGCGGCAAGAGCATCAAAACAAAAAAAATAGTGGGACGAATATTATTCGGATACATGATGATCTTGAATTTGGTATCGATGATGCTTGACAATGACAGTCATCATCAGGTTGACTGAAACTTAGTGCAAACTGAATAACCAGCAATAAACTAGCTGCATCAAGACCATCAAAACAAAAATAGTGGGACGAATATTATTCGGGACACATAATGATCATGAATATGATATCGATGATGCATGGCAATGACGGTCATCATCAGGTTGATCAAGATACTGGTGATCCCGATGATGAGAGTGTTGATGAAGATGACGATGATGATGGTGATGAAGATGACTGGCGATAATGGAGGAAGATGAGCGGAGGAAGAGGATGACGAAGACGAGGAGGACGAGATTGGCAATGATGTCGAAAATCGTGATAATGATGACAGACATCGTTGAGCCATGGTCCAACTCCAAATCATCCGAGAAACCTGGGGGTAACTGAACAACGTCACCTTTGACCCAAATACTAATGAAGTTGAATGTGCCTAGAGATAACGAGTTTGGCTCGACTCCCATGTATAGGCCTAGTGGTCCCTGATAATCGTTAAAGATTTAAATCCCAAAGAGAGACCCATTGTCCAACGTGTAATCCACAAAGGGTAGCGCTTATTTCACGAGCAAACTCGACATAGCAACACGGTCCCATCAAGAATAATGGAGTCCTATCCTTTTTAACAAGATTGCTAAACTTACAGTCAACATTTGTTTAGCAGACGACAGTTTCTTTTCAAAACATGCGCCATCCCCAAACTCAAACATCGCAAATCCCCTAGTATCAAATTAGCGAATTTTGTTGTCATCTAAAAAGGCAAAACGCCTAGTGCTCCTTGTATGACCTTCCCTTTTACATCGAGACAGATCGTAAAAAGAAGAGCAATTGTCTTTAGAGGAGTTCGCGAAAATGCATGAAGTACCCGCCGTGCAAACGTGGTGTCCTTCTTTACTCAAGGCCTATTATAGTCCCACGAATAGAGAAAGGTGCATGTGAAACACGTAGGCAAACACGTGGGACGTGGTATTGTGTGGGTGCGGTGGAGTTAAATACCTCGATGTTCATCAGCGATGAAAGGCAAGTCTTGAAAATCGCACACAAATTTAGAAACTTTGTCGTGAACCAAGAAAGAAAGTTTGGCAACTTGCTATTCTTCTTATCCTGTCACGTTTTTCTTCCACTTACGTGTAATCTGTTTGTTGTCCCATTTACTCACTGGTTATTGGTACACCGAAACCCCGGCTCATTGTGTCAACTTGTCCATTCTATTCCTCAAATTCAAAAGCCGTCGTTTGCTTCTTTGTATCGTGTTTGTTCAATTCGTGAAGTCTCTAATAGCGCTACACAAAAGCATCGTCATAACTCGATTATCCCATCGGCAACTCCATGTTGGTTTAAGCGAACAATAAAACCACAGGCGTCTATTGTCACTAAACACTGTTCATGATAATGGTTTTGAAACGCTTATCATATAGAAACACACGGTTAGCTGTGTAGGCGATGAAAAGAAACGTCACTTGCATTTTCTATGACACCGTTTTCCATGATTTAGTTTAGATATGTATTGACTCATATTTCTGACAAGTGTCAATTAAATCTATCGTGTTTTGTCATTCAAGGAGCTCACAATTATTATCCCACTTTTTGTCGAGGCAAAAACGTTTGATCAACCCCACCGTGATTCGTTTGTGACATACCAGTGCCACTGCTGTCCTAAAACGATACACAGAACTCTATTATGTATCGAATGTGTGATCAATTTACAAATATATTTTTAGCGTCATTAATTTGCTCTCGATAGCATAAGAGTTCATTGATTAACACCTTTGTTAGTCCGCCCCTATTTTTCTATCACCCTGAGCAAAATTCACACGTCACTCAATGCGGAGATTTTGAATCTGATTATTGTCGTTAAGTAACCCGTTTCCTCCTAGAAGTAGACAGTTCAACTTAGATCTGGGAACATTGTTACGTGACAACAGGCTAAAAACCAGACAGGAGAGATGTTTGACATGCAAGTAACAGGTGAAACAAAAACACGCAACTTTCTTGAAGAAATAAAGGGCATCAAAATGGTGATAAATAATCGACACCCAGTCTTTCTAACCCCTTGTTCTTTGGAGAAAGTTTCAGTCTTCCTCCTTTATTTCCTCTTGCAATTCCATCCATGAATATCTGCCTCCATCCATCTGCAGGTCTCTTGCCTTCAACATCTCACGAAATATTAATGCAAATCGTTACGAATAAAGCATCGGGAATGGTAGACTCCCGACAAGCGAGGACGTGATGCCCACGAACCGCAGATGTCCTCGTTTTGTATACACTCTAAGATAAAGACCAAAGTTTTTCGCGTTGCGGATTAACGCGGAAAACAGCATTTTGAACGAAGAAAAATGCCTAAAAAATTCCCCAAAGTAAAATCTAAATTAATTTACCAAAAAGATGCCGAATACACAGTAAACCCAAGGAAATCATGCATTATCTGTATGTCCCCAAACCAGAATCAAAACCCCCATGGGCCTGTACAGTGTGTCCCAGAAAAAAATGGTCCAATCGGAAATTATTTTTTTAATATATGAAAATCATTTACAACCTAGTCAAGTTGGATATTGTCATAAAGCTAAAAGACTATACTTTCCAGTGCAATTTATTTCATTTCATTTGGTTCTGTCATTCTTGAGATATATTGAATTTTCTGCAATGACGCAAAATCGCGTTTGTCCCAGTGCACTGTATGTGCTATGCATGTACACGCATGGTTCTGCATATTGTTTAACAATGAAAACCCCAAAAGAGTGTGAAAAGTAATGTGTAGTCATTCAATTTAGCTAAGTGAACAGATTTTTCAGATTGTACATTTCTGATTTCCTATTGTTTGTAGTACAAAGGGGGCACATAACTTTGATAAAAGACTGAAAATGAATGAGATATGCAGATCATCATGATGTCAGTGTGAATGCAGTCTGGTAAACAGCAGACATGAACATGTTCAATATCCTTTCAAGGCCGAGTAAGGGTTAATTGTATTTGATTTTTTATTTACTAAAAATCATTAATAAACATATTGAAAGACAAAATGCATTTGCCAATTGTTTTATCATTGATTTTTGTTGTTCAGTTGTTATCTTTTCCGTAAGTATCAATACCACCAATTCAGTTGT
>JZLH01S0598746.1:13058-24207 GCA_001188425.1 Eucidaris tribuloides
GAGATACAGGGAGATTGGTGAAATAGGATAGTAAACAGCATTTAACATTTCTATACAATTAAACAATATGCATTCAATATATATTACATTTGATATACTGTACATTTCAAATGTAATATGATATGCATATCAAATGTATACATGATAAAAGGAATGTTCATAAAAAAACACACAGAAAAAAATGACAATGCAAATCAAAGTTTAGCCACAATCTCCAAGTTCATTTTACATCTCTGCTTTGTAAATATATTCATCTTGTGCTGCTAACATACATTGATCATATATCAAAGTGAAAAGTATGGTATGGTCATTTTAAACATTAGAAAACAACACCAAATCTACCGATATTGAAAATGGTACAGAATGATATATTACTTAATGTAAACAAGGAGATTAATATTTCACTTAAGTGCATGTACAATACATAACATAATTATGAAATATTGGGGGGGGGGGGTGATCCCCACAATTTTGATTTTTGAAAGTAAATTTCTTAAAATGAGAAGTGTTTTAAGCATGCTATTTTGATGCCATTGATAAACAGTTGAGGCTATCTAAAAACAAAAGGAAATACAATTCATTTTTCACCATGATAAACGTAAACTACAGTAACAATGTACTGTGCCTTTAGAGGTAGTGCATTATGGCTTTATGTTACATGTAAATGGCAATGTTGCCCTTGCTGTCCCCTCATACAGTACGTGTACCTTCAATGCATGAATGAAACTATTGTAAAGAAACTGATAATTTGTCAAACAAATGTGGTGACATTATAAAAACAATATAGATATCTAATTTTCAATTGCTCCATGACAATGATGAGATTTCTGGTCATAAACATAATGAACAAATTATATTTATCACAGATTTGCAATTTATTTAAATATTAAAGAAAATGGTACATACGGTGTAAAAACAGCAACAGTATAACAACATCATTATTTCTGTATGATGATAAAATCCCCACCCAAAATCATTAAATGATCCATTTCCTTTATTATTCATGATTTTCAGCCCTGATGCATGACAAATAGTCTAATTATCCTTTTATTTTTTTTTCTGTCTCTCCTATCCCCAGCAGTGATTGCTTGTGCTTTGTCTGTAGAGTACTAGCTTGTTACGTGTATAGCTTCATGTTCTGTGAGTGACACACCCCCCTCCTTGGGCATGACCTGATGTGGCCTCCCGGATCGACCTTTGACCTTACAGCTGTTTATGTGTCAGAAACCGTCACAGTGCACCCATGGACAGATGCCGAAGCGAGAGCGTCTGTGTCACTTCCATGTTAGATGCTGTGGGCTGGTTGTATGGATGTTTTCGTTCCAAAGCATGCTGAGTGTGTAGCCACTACTCGTAAATGCACGCTTTCACACAAATTAATAGAATGACAGTAGCTTTTATATCAATCACCAATTTTGTCTGAGTATTTGATTGAAGAGATGCTCTGATGCAGTGACATGATTGAACTATGCAAACTGCATGTCATACATTTATGTACTCTGTGAGGACCTTGCTGTAGCTCCGAACGAGATCGTGTTGTATCCCAACCTTGGGTTCTGTGACCCCCGAGTGAGTTCACGTCCCCATCCCCTCCCCTCGTGTTTGAACGCTTGACTGGCTTGCACCGATGGTCGTCATGGCATGGTGTTTGGTTGCTAACACGGGGATGCTGCACATCCTCCAGCAGGACTTGATGTTCATTGGCCGAGCCAACTGTGATGTCAACATCCAGGTGAGTGCATGTGGCCCCGCCCCTTCCATCTCCCCATTGTCATATTTTAGTGTAAGCCCAAGCCCCTCCCCTTTCCACCTCCCTAGTTTGTTGCTTATATGTCCAGCCCTTTTGTTTTATCTTGTTGGACACATGGCTCACTTAGTTTTTGCATGATGTTTGTCCCAATTGTGGTCAGTTTTGCACAGTCAAATGAAGGAAACACTATATTTGAGTGCTTAAAAAATATTACATGTATTTGAACATGGGCTGATTTACAATCACCCACTTATATTTGAATTGTGAAACTGACACTTTGATACAAAACAAAGTAGTTAAATTTGAAAACAGTAGAACACTTGAACTTTTATAACAAAACCTCTCCACAAACCATCATCCTGACAAAGTACTAACACAGAAATGTATAAACTGCCCCCCCCCCCATGACAAAAGGGCATAACTGACATTTTTTTTTTCAAAATTGAGTTTTATAATGTAGGGGACTCGGTACATCGTGTTAAACATGCAGAACAAAAAAATAAATAGTAATTAGAAAAGTGTGCCTTTGTAGTTTCATAATCCGTTTGTTATAAGGACACTGAATAGGGCTTTACGTGTTGAACAAAATACATTTTGCTCAATATCTCCAAAACACCATAATGTCAGTTATGCCCTTTTGTCTTGGGGGGGGGGGGCAGTATATTAGACAATGTTAACTGTGACTTTTGTGGTGCCAGGCCGATGACAGAAAAATCTACTCTTTAAAATTGCCAATCCTACAACTATTTGTTACATTTGAGATGAACTATTTCCACATTACAATGCAATATATGCTTTTTAGCATAGTATTTGCATTTAAAGGTAAGTTTCACCCTGATGTCGAGTTGATTTTAATAAAAGCAGAAAAATGAGAGAAACCCATTAATGAAGGTTTGGCGAAAATTTGTCAAAGAATAAGAGAGTTACATGTATGAACTTTTAAAGTTTTAAATTTGTGACGTCACATGCGAGCAGCTCCCCCATTGTCATGTAATATAAATTCCATAAAGTGCCATTTTCTCAGAAAATTGAAAATGATTTTACCTGTGCATTCAATATATATTTAGAAACATTATTTCACACATGCACTATGGATAAAAACCACATTCAATTATCATGAACTAATAAAAAGTGGCAATTTATGAAATTAATATTACATGACATACTGTATGGGGAGCTGCTCGTATGTGACGTCACAAATTTAAAACTTTGAAATGTCATAACTCCGCTATTCTTTGGTGGATTTTCGCCAAACTTCCATCAATATTTTTCTCTCATTTCTCTGCTTTTATTAAAACCAACTACACTTCAGGGTGAACCTTGCCTTTTAAATGTGAAGTGGTACATAATTTACAGTTTTACACTATACATGTATGTAAGCAAAAATGGCAGAGAAATCATTCATAATGTGTCTTATTTTGTTTTATTTTTCTTTCTTTTTGTGCTTATATGATTAAGACTCAATAATTACCTCAGACATGCAGAATTGTGATATACATGTACATGTATCATATTCTTGGCTCTTGATTGATTTTGATATAAAATGTACAGTAAGTTCGTAAATCATTTAGTTTCTTTTATAAAGAAGTTGTATGTTTTGTATGCAGTTAAGTACAACGTAAAGCAATTATGTGCAATGGAACTGTCACATAATATTTACCATATGTATTATGACCCCCTGTCAATTTAAATGTGATATTCTAGGAAGTCTCATCCCCATGAACATGAATTGATATATCCTGGTTGGCTACTGAGTCATCCAATTGAAAAGAAAGAAAAAAGATTTTATCAAAGCTCGTAAATCAAAGTATATGAATACTGTATTTCTTTTACAATAACATCAATTTGATGTTGAGTCCATACCAGCAGGAAGTTCATCATGACAAGTAAAATCAAAACCCTGATTAATGTTGACATTTAATTCTGTACATTTGTAATCTCTTGTTAGACACAAGTGATACTTGCGCTTCTGTATTTTTGATTTATCTCTGAATTGTGCATTGCCCCGATGACTATAACAAGTGTCATTGAATAGCCATGTGGATATGAAATCTACTGCAGCTGTCAGTTAGACCATTGTTAGTATGCAAAATCCACTGTGTCACAAAGCTGAGCAATATTACTTTGCCTTCAAGCGACAGTGGATCAGTGCAAAGTGCAGTAATACAATAATGACTTTTCTTTATCCCAGTCCTTGGTACGTATGATTTCCACTTTTGCAATTTTTCTCTTTGTTTATATTACAGTTTTCATTAAAAAAAAGTACATGTGAATACATCACAGAAATTATTTATAGCATTTCAATCTTGCAATAAATTATAACAGAAATATAGTACATGCATTTTCAATATTAATTGTAATAGAAACCCAGAATGATAATTACTGGCATTATAATTTTCAGGAGTGGATTAAAGTTGTTCACATGGATTCTGCTAACTGCCTTCTGCTGTGGTGCATTGCAATTGAATAAGAAGTTTGATAAAAATAATCATCATCACAAAAGCAATCTATCACAAAAGAACCTGTTCAAGAATGTACATGTATCACCCAAAGAAAAATTCACAACTCTGTGACATGTTGCAATTGGTTGCCCCCAAATCATATGTCCTTATGTGATTTTTAACTACAGGTTTTTGAAACCAAATATTTGTTTTACAAGAGATCACAATGGATATTAATTTCCATTGATGAAGAATTTGTGAGGAGGAATAGAAGTAATAAAAGTAGAAGTGTATTCATGTTCAACCCCCCCCCAAAAATACCGTGTTAATCACCAAACTGCTACTTTAGAATTGTCATAATTTCTTCATTGAAAACACAATAAATAATGTCATATATATTTGATCAATACACTGCAGTGCAAAATAAATAAATCAAGTAATCAGTTGATTAATTGATTGATTAATTTGATTTATTTATTTTGCACTGCAGTGGACTGATCACATGCTCACCTAATACCTTCTTGCTTGTCCTGAGGTCTACACATATAATGTAGGAAACGTGTGTTATAGCAATAAGCCATGGAGCTACTAAGTACATTTCACCTGGTTAGATCAGAGTGTTAAGAAATGTCATGAGTAAGAAAAAAAAAGTGTGTCCATTGATGTTAACAGGATGAAAATGTGTAAAGGATTAGCCCTTTGTCCCATTGTTGACCAGGGCAATTAACCAAATCCTGTGTTTACATAGAATAGAGGTTATATGTGAACAGCCTATCCCATGGGTTTGAAATGTCAACACATTCTTCTTGTGTTTGTGAAGGAATGCTGTTCGTTCAGCCACAACAGTACTGCAGCTCCTTTGCTACACAACTTCTGTCACATTAATTATGCCACTGGTGCGTTAACTTTCTTGGTGACAGTTAGGACAGCTTTACAAATTAAGAAACTACTTCTCTTTAGTTATCAGTCACTGTATACCTGTTGTTGGACAGTGACATTATATTGGACTGATATGTATGATGATGGTCTAATCGTATTGTAATATCATGGACATTGTGGTTGTTTGAAATGTACAAGATGCCTGGTAAGTATTAACAAGTAGATTATGCAAACTATGCAGGGTACCACTATAAATGGAAATCATAATCTTGAGCAGATAGAACTAACAGTAGACAGTTAAGATGCTCATCTAATAGCGAAAACCAAGATTATAGGCAGTGACAGTGTCAAGAACCCAGAGGTTTTTAAGCAATGTACAGTTGTACACCTTGACGGTGTATAATCTGATTTTTGTCTCCGTGACAAGAATTTGGCTCATTTAGCAAAAACACTGATTTCCTGTTTTCTTCCTTCTTTGTAACGTTTACAGTCTCGCAGCGTGGACAAACAGCACTCGGTTATCAATTACGACCAGATCGAGGACAGCTATGCCATTAAGGACGTGGGAAGCTTGAACGGGGTGAGTCCAGCTAATTAACGTCTTGGCTACTCGGTACTTGGGCTTTGCACCCACCCACATCACAGTTACTCAGCTCTTTCGTGTTTACGCTCTATATTTCTATGTTCCTTATTATGCTAACTTTGATGTTGATGATGATAATAATGATGGTGATGACTTTGAATTATGAGGATGATGATTATGATGGTGGTAATGATTATGATAGTACTACTACTACTACTACTGATAATTTAATTCAGATGTTGCTATAACTGGTACAGACTAGTACACCACAACATTGCTGCTGCTGCCTCTGCTCCTACTCTACTGTAAAGCCTTTATTTTTACCTCCCCTACCACATTCAATTCTCCTACTTCATCCCCCACTACTGCTCTTTTTACCAGCAAGCAGCAACCAACTACTACCACCACCACCATCACCACCACCACCATCACCACCACCACCATCACCGCCACCGCCACCACCACCACCACCAACATCACCATCACCACCACCACCACCACCACCACCATCACCACCACCACCACCATCACTACCACCACCACCACTACCATCACCATCATCATCACCACCACCACCACCACTACCACCACCAACAACATCAACAACAACAACAACAATAACAACCCATCCCCCTGTTCTTCCCCACTTCTACAGTTAATTTATTAAGAATAAACTAGTGGTATAACATAAATTTATGATAGGGGCTTTTAAGAGTAATGGTGAACAAAATGGAACAAAAAACAGTATTTATTGCTAAGTGAGATCAAACAGCATGTAGTGCTGATGTAAGCAATACGATTGGACAACAGTTCAATATATTCTGTGACAATTGTAATCTGTCAATCACATGACAAAATCTATTCGGTGTAAATAGATTTAAAAGATAAACTTTTATAGTTGCAAAGTACACTGTAAACAGATACTTTATTATATAGCATGATTCACATTTTGAACATTGCCCAGTTTATGATGGACAGTACCCTGGGCAAAAGCACTATAAATGCACCAAGCATGCCCCACTAATGAGATAATTGTAGACTCATTTGAAAGTGCCAGCATAATTTGGAATTAGTCTTAGATTCTTGACCATCCTTGAAGGTCTGCAGTGGCTGAAGCATGCACATAGTTTTTTTTAGTGTTTTGCAATAACAGTACCTACATGTACTGGAGTCAGAATATTGCATGCACACTCTATGGACTTTAGTTTCATTGGTACTGAGAAGGTTAAAGACTCCTTGCAATGAGAGAGGATCACACCTTGTTATTAGCAACTGCGCTAATCTCTTACATATTTGTGTTTTTACCAGCCATATAATAATGCCATATTGTTTAAGGGGTCCTGAAACATAAAACTTTTACCTTACCTGGAAAAATAAATCAAGCAAACAACAACAACAACAACAAAACTACTGGTAGCTTCACATTTGAAAATCACATGGTTTAAAAATAGATAAGGCAATTTCCTGTTTTACCACCAAAAAAAAATGTGGTTAAGTGTTAGGATTTTGTTTCAACAAGGCCAAGGTAGGCAGTTGAAGACCGAGCCCTACATTTGAAATCTTAAACCAGGGCCCTGTTCATAAAAGTTGATATCATGTCAACTTTGACATTCTACTGCAATTCATGACTTTGATTGGCTGCGTAACATATAACACTGAAGCATCAATGCTTTACAGCCAATCAGAGCCATGAATTGTACAAGAATGACAAAGTTGACACGATATCAGCTTTTATGAAACAGGGCACAGAACTACCAACTAGTGTGATTTTACCAAATTTATTATGTTTTTCTAGACTAGAAGTACCAGGTTGAGTAAGTGATTTTTAGCTCATCCGGCCCGAAGGGCCCAATGAGCTTATGCCATGGCGTGGCGTCCGTCGTCCGTCCGTCCGTCTGTCCGTCCGTCCGTTCACAGTTTTGAAAATGTTTCTTCTTCGTCATTTCTCAACCGATTTTGATTCTGATTGTTTCATATGATAGGGCTAGGTGGGGGATTTAAAACTTCTACACAGAATCGTGAAATTCATTATATATGTTAATTTATGCAAATTTGTTCGAAATCACAAAAAATGCTTCTTCTCCTTCATTTCTCAACCGATTTTGATTGTGATTGCTTTATTTGGTAGGGCTGAGTTATGCACATTAAACTTCTACACAGAATTTTGAAATTATACTCCATTAATTAATTATGGTAATTTATGCAAATTTATTCTAAAAATAACAAAAATTGCTTCTTCTCCCACATTTCTTGACCGATTTTCATTCTGTTTGTTTGATCTGATAGGAAATACACAAAATTTGAAATTAATCATATGCAAATTTAAAATAATCACATTATGCAAATTTATTCAAGATCACAAATAAAATCACAAAAAATGATTCTTCTCATTCATTCTCAAACCAATTTGATTAGTTTGCTTTATGGTTAGAGCGATGCTTGGTACACTAAACTTCTACCAGAATTTTTAACTGTTGCCTCCATTAATTTCACATTATGTAATTTATGCAGAGTTAATTCCAAAAATAACAGAAATTAATGCAGTTCTTATTCATATCAAGACCTTTTAAATTTGCCGTTCCACTTCAATGGTGTTTTTCCAACAAACAAAAATCAGTATGGAGCCCCGGAAGATCCGGGGTGCAATCAATATAATTCATAGGAGTAAAAAAAATTAATGTAGTATATATTTTTTTTTTTTATTATTTTTTTTTTTACATGTCCCTTCCGGGGCATGAAACTAATATTTTTCTCACTCTAATTTTGTTATATTCATGTTCCTTCCGGGACATCAAATTTTAATTTTTTGACCAGTATAAAATTGTACCACATGAAATTTCGGATATATGATGTTGCGAGATGCCGGATGAGCGCTACGTCATTGACGTTTTCTAGTTCTGTACTTGCATATGTTTCTGACTGTGCATTAGTATTTGGTTAATCTACAAATATTAATAGAAATGTGAAGTATAAGATAAGGTCTATATGGTATACTGAAAAATTTTTGCTGAAAAATAGGAGAGGCAAAAAATAAGAATGATGCCTTGTTGAATGTAGTGATCAATGAGTTACCTCAGTAACCTCACCCTCAACAAATAGGCCAGAAAAATGTATGTACGTATGAGAGATAAAGTGTTCGATGACAAAGATCAAAGATTACCACATATACCAGTAGCTATAAAAGCACAAAGGATATGATGAATAGAAATCACTGATCTTTTCTGAGAAAGTTCACTCATAGTCATAGTGTTATTTGGTTCCCCCTTTTTTTAGTAGTTTGACCCTGTGGAATCACTAACTTTTTAATCAATGTGTCCTGACATTTATAGAATCAGCACCCTGGGGGGAAAACTGAAATCTGTTTCTGCCCCCAATTTTTGGAGGAAATCCACTCTGTCCGGGGCCGACTTCCTTTCACAGGAACCAGTGTGTTAATGTCTCATGTAGATCGGTCTTTATCAGGCCAAGAACTTGCCAATAGATATGTTGTAGCATCTGTATTCTCCAGATACTAAACTGTGTGTATACAGGGCTCCTAACATTTTTCCTACTTGCCCTTTGGGCAAGTGAAATTATCACTTTCAGATTTTTACTTGCATGAATGAAAAATTTACTTGCCCAAAAATAAATGACAATCCAAAACATTAAAAATCCCCCCCCCCCTAATTTTAACTAATAAAGCCTTTTTATAGTACTGGGCGTTTGATATTTTGATTCTGGGTGTTGACAAAGGTGTGATTTATGAACTTACAGAGTCATACAAAGAGCAAAATAATGATAAACTTTACTAAGTTAAATAAACACAAAGTTTTAGACATATTTTTTTGGTTTTTGGTAAGTTTTTGGACACATTTTGCTTATTTCATGATCAAACTCTTACTTGCCCAATGGGGCTAGTAAATTTTTAACGTTTTGAGATTTTTCATGCCCGACGTGAAATTTTACTTGCCCCGGGCATGTACAAGTGTCGAGCCCTGGTGTATGTATTACATTCATCACCATGAGGTAGTAAAATAGTGATAGGTACAGTACATCATGCACAGTATACATTATGTAATCAGATTCTGTCACAGAAATTTAGGATATAATTGTACATATGTATTTAAAAAAAATAACAGACATACCAAATGAAAAATGTTATGAGATTTTGAAAGATTCTCAATATTTATAAATAAGCATATGACTGCAATTTCATATTTGAGGGTAAATTATTTGTAATGATTGAGAAGACAGCTCTGAAACAAAATTGATTGATAAATGTAGAACAATAATCATTAATGTATATGTAGGCCGGTACTACATATAATTGTTTGTTTCTGGGTTCCCGTACATGAACATTTTGCATTTTGACTTGATTAGCTCTGGAGTGGACACTTTGTCAAATTTTCTTTGTATTTTGCCATCTTGAGATGTTTGAAAGTTTCAACGTATTTATATGCTAGAAATACATAATATCACTTTAATTTGTGATCAATGTAAATTTAGGGTAATATTGGGAGTTATGGTGCCTGGATCCGATTTAACAAGGTTGGGGATTTGGGGGTGGGGGGGGGGGTTGGTGGTGGTGTACAGAATTACCTTGTTGATTCCTCGAAATTACCATTTACCAAATTATCATTGATAGGGGATTTCCCTGGCAGGAATTGGCTAAATTGAGGAAATGGGCACAGACCTTCGGGCACCATTTAGATATTTGCGAGTACTAGTAGTACTTGTACTTTGTGTATAAGTGTGTATGCAGCAACAGATGGAAAATGTTGGTTCACAGTGCCTGTGACAATTCTTATAAATCTAATTTACACATTTTCAGATAAAAACAGAGTCATAATGAACACACATACATGTACACAGTGACACACTCATACACACAATGGTAAACATTCACAGTACACAAGCACATCCATGTACAATTACCCACAGTCTCAAATACAATAAAAAATAATGAAACACTGTAAACAAAATCTAGATGTACTGTAGATCTTGTTAGTTGCAATATTAATACCTAGGCATAGTGGTTGTTCCTGTAGTCCTGTTTCCATGTAACTTGTAAAATTCTGGGAATTAATTTGTATGAGCGATACCCCTTGTGTACTTCACATATCTTTCTACCTCATTATAGCGATAATCTAAATATATGATAATTGCATGTGGAGAATGAAAAATCTGTGAAAGTTCAAGGGTTAAAGTGGAAGGAGTTTAAAACATGACCAGATCTGCTAATCACACACCCCTTTTCATTCTGAGAGCAAAAGAACAATTTTAATACTGTAAGGAACAGTAGTTCTATTACCAAGAAATGACTGTATAACAGTAGCTGTCCTGCATGAATTTCCTGAATAAATGTCTATTATTAAAAATACAATAGATTATGACTCATCGGTTGACGCATACTAATGCAAACATAAAATAACATCATGAAAATGTAAATAATGGATAAATGTGGTTTAATATTGAACTACAACAGCAGTGAAGTATGTATTGTCACAAATTCCACTC
>JZLH01S0598749.1:15145-27846 GCA_001188425.1 Eucidaris tribuloides
AATTGTGGCATTTGGAGATCAGTTTGGGAAAGATTCCTATTTGCAAGAGTAAGAGTACCGTAGGTAACCGTTCAATCATCCATTTGAGAACTCTAGTGCAGTTTATTAGCCACATACCAAACACAGCATAGCTTGCTCCAATCATACAAGGATAAGCGAACGAAACAAACCAATCACAATCGGTGGTCGGGATCTTCAAGAAAGATGTGATCATAGCTGAAATAACGTGCAATGGGAATTTTGGAAACGACAGGTTCACAACACCTCTAATGCAAATGTTAGATAGTTCCCCTGCATGTTACAGATACATCTTCAATACTACACAAAGGACAGCATGAAAAAGATAAAGCAATTCATGGTAGATCCAACAGAAATTCTTCATGGTCAGACATGTGTTATTTGAAAGATTTCCCCCGCAGTAAAAGGACAAACTGTGGACACTTTATTCAAGCGGCAGTGTCTGAAGACATTAAAGGATCTTACCAGGCAAGCACTTGGTCATTATAACTGCCATGAGTTCTGTCTTTGTGGCATACAGCGACAGCTGGCTGGACCATCTGCCGGTGGCAAGTTGCAACATCTTACAGACAAGATTCGAAGTGAGAACAAAAGACAATGCCCTAAGCATAACTGGCCCCAAGATGTGTTTCTTCTCCCATTTGGATCTGTAAGATAGCGTGAGATGCCCCATGCAAAATACCATTACATAGAAGGATAGTATGTGTGTGTCTTTGAATAGTACCTTATCCGTAACTATTGACAGCCTTGGGAAATGGCACTTCCGAGAATTAATAAGAGAAGGCCATGAGTAAAATCGGAGAAGAAGCAACTGTTGAAGTATCGTGAAGACGTCAGGGAAATCAAGAAAGCAAAAGCAAGCAAAAACTTAGGGACAAAGAACAAAAAAAGAAGGACAAGGAATGGAAACAGAATGGAAGACATCCCAGGAAGTACACAACTGAGCAACCAAATATAAATTATGCACGAAGGTAAAGCACGAATAAACAGAGTTAAATTGATTTGGTGGCAAGAAGCTATATTACGCACATCTCAAACAACATACAAAACAAGTACAGGATGCAGTTAAGTCTCGAAAATTCAAGAAATACTACAATCTGTCACAATCAGCAAAAAAAGCTGGACTATGCAAACTTTTTCCACATGAACACAAGATTAAGAAAGCGCTGACCTACTGAGCAATTGGCTATTTTCTCAAAATTTGGCCCATATTCTTGGTTACAAATCGGGTAATAATTTTGGGTTTTTGAAATGTCATATCTCCGAGAACCCCTTGACCAAATTTGATGATTGGTGTCATTTTATTTCGGATCAGAGAACAATTCCAATTGCCTCTATAGAAACTGAATCTAATTTAAACTTTAATTTCTCCCTGATTATCCCCTAAATTTTTGCAGCATCCGTTGCCGGGAACGCGACAGAGGCTAGCTTGCACTTGTCTTGACAACAAACACTTGTTTGTTGTGACAGTCACTGTGTCGTTCTCGTGACAAGTCGATCAGGTAACCTAAATGTTAGAATCCTTGATCTAGTTAGGTAGAGTCTAACGTTACTCTCTTCAAACTAGGGTCCTACCCCCAAGAAAACTTCAGTGTCGAAATCTTAAGCTGTTAGTGTTAAGCACTAACCAAACTAAAGTTAGTGAAAGGTCTAACGTTAAGTTAACATAAACGTTTCTAACTTAGCCCTAGGGCCCCCTTAGCCTAGCCCTGAGCTGAGGCCCCTCTGAGGGGGGCGGGTTCGACCCCGGTCGACCGTGAGTCAGATATTCCATCAATCCCGGATTTCTGTAGAAACGAAAACTTCTTTAGATTACCTTTGAATTTCTTTGAACAAGCTGTATGTTAGAAAAATCTATCATCGCGGCCGGGCCTACCATCCCTCAATCGACATCGAGTCCCAACGGAGGATTGCCATGTTTGTATTTTGTTGAATAACCTTGTTTTGCGTGTAAAAAAGGCATGCAGGCCCTATAAACCTGGTGTAAATTTGCATTGCCCGTGCGACAGACGTGTTCACGCGCGGAATAAAAAATAAAACCAATTATGCTAATTACGTTTATGAAGTTTCCCGCAGAGGCGTGTCGCAGGTCAGAATTGACCAAAGTAGTGATTTTCAAATAAGGAAATTTGTTTTTCTCTTTAATTTGGGGCTGGTGACGTAGTGTGGTCCTTTATTTCCTATGAATTAATTCCACACCTAATTGTTAACACGTGTCGCGCTAATGGGATGATGAAATTTTCCTAAAGCATCGGCAGGCCGGGGCCAAGATGGGACGTCTAGATTATCCCAGTATGTCTTGCCCTCCCCCCACCCCGCACCCCGCTCCGATGCCCCCCCCCCCCCCGGCTTGTCAAGAAATTGGTTGGCTGCGCAATTTTGGCAGGTTAGAAAAATTTTGGCTGGCAAAATATGTTTGGGCAGGTTTCTGCATGTGATGTCCCCCCCCCGGCCTCCCCCCCCCATTTTTTCCAAAAAACCGCGGTACGCATGTTTGGACTTTTTGGGCGAAAAAGTCACCGTATAGAGCGGCTGCACAATACCCGTTTACCTTAGTAAGGCGAGTACCCCGCCCCCCCCCACGCCCCCCGGGGTCTCCCCCTACATTTGAAAATGGATTTGCGCCCCATTGAACCCTAGGGAAGCTTAGTTTCGTAGGGGAAAAGTTGAAGCTGTTAGATCGTAGGCGGAAAATAGTGTCCGAGGGGGAAATACGCCATGCGGCGTAGGGGAAATGAAACTTGAGCCCCGGATGGAAACCCGGTGAGGGCTGGTTTGCACTAATTTCAAAACAACGGAAAGCTCCGCCAGCAGAACATCACACCACCAGCGTTGAGGAATAAGGGTCAGGGCAATGGAGAGAAAGACCATCCTATCAGCTTGAAGCTTTATTAAGTTTAGCGTTGAACAAGTGTGCAATCACTTGGTATTGTGTTTACATCTTTAAAAGGACCCAAAAAGGAGGTAACAGTTTATCGTGTCAAAATAGTTTAGTATTGATATGGCTGGGGGTATTATAGAAAAAACTTCAAAATTTCCAAACGGATTGTCATTGTACATTAAGGTAATAATAAATATTCATAGCAAATGCAGAATGACGTGGGGATTGATTGGCTGTGACCATCCGTAAAAGATTGGTGTTAACACTATAAGGGCCCGCTTGGGCCTACAAAGGGTAATCTAAACCCACCCGCTGCAAGCGGGCGGCTAATTGCTTTGGGGGGGGGGCGGGATTTTGGGCTTTGGTCCGATAGGACGAAAGTGATGAGCCGAATTGACCAAATGCGATGAGCCCGAATTGAACCAAATGCGAATGAGCCGGCCGAAATCAAACTTGCCAGTCAACTGAACACTTCAGAGATGCGAATCCATTTTTTTGTGAAAACAAAGACCAAAATCCCCATTACAAGAAAGAATAACTTGCAATCAGTGAATCAGTAAATCAAAAGTTCCGTAATATTAACCAAAATTGATGAGGTGTTTTTGACCTCGTTGGCAACGATAAACTAGAGCAAGTTTTTGAGCTTGGCCATTCACGCAGGTTGCGGAGAAATTTCCCCATTCACAGCTGTAGCTAACAAGAAAATCCCGAGCCAGCATACAAAAGTGTCAAATAGCCGGTCTGTTCGTTAGTATGAGGGAGACCAAGATAATGGTCAGATTGTTAAATGAGGAGAAAAACGACAGACCACTTGTCCGGTCTAACATGGAGGTAAAACAAAGGCTCCACATTTACTTGTGCAGTTATGGAAGCTATCCCCCTATAGGTTAGCAAAATAGTATGCAATCCTATGCAAGTGCAATGAGTTGATCGATATACGGCCTACATTGTTTGAAGAATAGAACAAACAATAACAATAGCAGGGGCCTGCACTCAAGTAAAATCTTTAGGTAGCGGCAAAGGCAAGGGATTGTTAAAGGCAAGGGGCCAAAAATTTCAATGAAACCTCAATGATTTTGTGATTTCGAACATTTTTAGAGGGGCAACACCGACCTCTGACACCTGCACTGGGCCCTGTGCAATAGGCTGTTTACAAAGTTTGAAAACACTCTCGAGCAGTATAATTCGTAATTGATTGAAAGAAAAATATTGTTGATCGTCAATGATGATCAGTAATTGGTGGTTTGTATGCATATGTGTTGTGTTGTTTATCGCCTGAATAGTAAAACATGGCATCATGCTTCACTATGCCCACTTAGGAGTGAAACACACCAAGGTGAAAAGAATGGAATCAGCAAGTTGAGCAGCATGATGGATGACAAGTGTTTAGGAGAGACTTCGGCTTGGCAAGCAAAATTTTAAAGTGAAGAAGAATGGGAAACCCCAGAAAACGGTAACTTCATAGCAAAGACTGGTCAAAACATTTTTTTGGCATGTTTAGTTTGATGCCAATTTACCCAACATGAGAATAAAATGTGTTTGCTTTGACTCTTGCGCAAGTTACGTCATCAGCGAACGGGGGGGGGGGGGGCGGGGGGGGGGGGGGTCGTTTTTTGGTGTTCAAGACACCTCTGATAAAAACAAAAACACCCTTAGAAAAAGCATAAAGTTTGGAAATGATACTATTCCAACAGCTGGAGAGAGAAACTATGGATGACGCAACCTAGTATTTGGTTTTTTTGGCTGTGTCGGCTATCATTGTTGGTCATGAAACAGGTTCCCGGGTCGAACCTGATGATGACCAGTTTCTTGCTTTTGACACTGCACAGTTTTGGCCTATGAAAAGCAGACATGATGTTCAGTGCACTTGCTAGAGACAAGTGGATTTTCCATTTCAAAAAATGGTCTATTTTCCGTTTCTGAAAGCGTGTTATTCCCGTTCAGCTTGATTAAAAATGAAGTTCCATTTTGCCATAGAAGTACACGCAAACATGAATTTAATTCTTTTTAGAAGAATCATAAAAGCTGAATGAAGTGAAGTTCCCAAAGAGGGACGTGTCAACCATCAAATCTTCACTTTTTGAAAATTTGCGCCTTTTTACTTTTAGTCGCATCTGCATCAAATTATGCTTCTTGGTTGGTGGAAAAGGAAGACATTGAGCCAAGGTGGTAGGCAGTAAAGTGAAGCAAATATTTTATTTACAGCCCTAAAACTCTTGCAATAGATGTTCGAGGCAGAAAGCCATCAAAGGGTTTAAGGATACTATGGAAAATTATATTTCATCAATTTTTCCTCCATTTGAAGTTATTTTTTATGTGACCAATCCATTCACAAACTGTTGAAAAGTTGCCAAATAAACAGGAAGAGAAATCTGGAAGAAGGAAGGTCACAAAGTGACCCTAAATACTAGCTAGAAAAACACAAACAGATGCAGAAATTTTGTTTCATTCAACCAAACATCACAACATATCCTGTAAACATGTATGAGCTTGATGCTGGAGATTTTTCAATGCCAGAAATCTCAAGAAATTTTATGTAAAAGGCACTATTTAGCTTCTGAAGGCCAAACCCCTTGACAAAGTCAAGTAAAACAGTTCGCCCACTAATCCCAACATACCATTCATTGTCAGTAACGCCACATTATAAGGATGTTTGTGTTTTGTTGTAGAATTCACATAAAACAGTAGCATTGTATCGCATGTACATGCACCACAATGTACATGCCCCCTACTACTCTACAGTGAAAAGAGAACTTTGTAGGGCTCTCTTTCAATTGGAATTTCAAAGGAATTTTCAAGCATGATGTTCCGAAAACAAGGGTTTAACAGGTAGAACTGAAATGTTTTGAAAAGATTAACTGACCCATTAAAGTGACCCATGAGGATAAAAATGGATTTTTAAATTTTTAGGTTTCACCCATAAGCAATGTATTCATTTATCCACCTCAAAAACATGAATCACTTCTAATTCTCTTACGCACAGTGGGCAATCCGTCATGAGGAAACTTTCAATTATTATACAGGGTGGCCCAGAAAGAATGCTACGAGTAATTAGATCGCCTAATTCATTCACCGTTTTCATTATTGGCAAAAATGTCATTTAATTTTTATTTCGTTTTAGTTATAAACGTTCTTTTTTCCAATAAAATGATAACAAGAATCAAATTGATTTTTGAGTAAGGCCGTTTTTGATTCTAGGGCCCATTTTTGCGGAGGCAAATGCAATTTCCAAATTCGCCAAAATTTTTTCTAGCAGCGGCGGTCATTCGGAACGGACTAGATAAATTGTGCCTCTGAAGCTTGCCCATACAAAGCCCGCATACGGGAACACGCGATTGAAATGGAGGTGTAGCTAGCATCGTCCTCTTTATGAAAGCGAGGGCAATTCTCCGGCTTTCATTAAAGAAGAACGATGGCTAGCTTACATCTCCATGTCATCGCGCGGTTTGTCTGGTATGCGGGCCCTGGTAAATGGCCAAGCTCAGAGCCACAATAAAAAAAAAAAAAAAAAAAAAAAAAAAAAAAAAAAAAACAAAAAAAAAAAAAAAAAAAAAAAAAATCTAGGCGTTCCCGATGACCGGCCCGCTGTAGAAAAATTGGGCGAATTTGGGAAATTGGCATTGCCTCCCGAAAAAATGGCCCCATATGAATCAAAACGCCTTACTCAAAATCAATGATTCTTGGTACATTTTTATCAAAATCGACTGGTCACTATTCACAGCCGATTAGGATTTATTTTAAGTCCCTGTAATTTAGAGTGTATTTTGTGATTCATTCAAGTATTTTTCAGTACAAAAGAAAAAGAAAAGTACTCCTTCAGACTTTTATATGTGTTGGTTTTGCATCCACCGTGGATTCAAAACAATATAGAGAAAACGAACACTGCTCAGAAAGGCCGTGCAATGGTTACAACAAAATCTTGACTATGATACTAAGCATCATGTCACAATTGCCAAATAGGGTGCTTTTTCACGTTTGTTTTATTGTTGTTTTTTTAGTATAAGCTGTACAAGTAAGAAGAATAGTAGCAGAAAAATGATAAAACTCAATACTAAACACATGGATAAAGGAAAATAACGAAAAACAAATCGAACATGGCAGTGAAAGTGTGAACAAGCAATTGGCAGACCTATTTCAAAGCGAGTTGTAACCAGGGGTGGCGCCACAGGGGGCAGAGGGGGGAAACTGTTCCATCCCCATTTTCAAAGTAATTAAAATAACGGGGATTCTTACTGTTTTTTCGAAATTTTGCTCCCTATTGTTGTTTTATTGGCTTGTCGGATGCTGTTTGGCTATTAAAAACATTTTTTGGAGAGGCAGGCAAAAATACTTTTAGTCGTCGTCGGTCCCCTGCTCCCCCCCCCCCTCCGCTTGTTAGATGCTGTTTGGCTTGTTGTCTGGCTAGTAAAACAAAAATGGCCTGCACAATTTTCTCGACGGATTTGGCCCCTCCCATGATTTTACCCTGGCGCCGCCCCGGTTGTAACTACATGTGCATTTCCTTTGTGAAAGTTTAAATCTTTAACACTGGTAGAGGTTCTGGGATTGTTTTGCAGGTTTAAAATGACAACATGCCATGCAAGATGGGCTATTTCCGATGAAATCTGTGCGTAGTTTTGGAAGTACTGTTTTTGTATTTTGTAAGATAAAGATAGTGGCGCCAAATTATGCAACAATTTATAAACGAAAATTATTGACTGTTTTTCCCGTCTTTTTGAAGCGGATAGACGTTCAGGGTAGAATACAAACTTTCCTATTGAAAAGACTATTCATACATGACCATTCTAACACTTTTTGGGGGGGAATGATATGCAGTCGACTGAGCTGCCTCTAATGACTTATCATCCAGATATTGGTACATTTATCGAAATGGGGTTGGATTCAGTTTTATACAACAGGGACGTACCTCTATTAATAAATATTGTCTGTCATACTTGACCTTGACTGCATTGAATATTTTCAAAGTTGCTTCTAACTTTTTTTTAATCTGAGGTGTCCACGTCAGCTTTTCATATAATATGACTCCAACTTGTATTCAGAAATTGTTTGAAATTGTCAAGGTTAACATATTTTTGTTTAGGAATAGTAATCTCCGTGACAACTTGTGCAGAAAATTTTTCATGTATTAATGAAGAATGCATCTGGAACACATTTGTAATTTGTGAAAAAAAAAATTCACATACTTATCATACGTGATTGAAGCCCAGTAATTTGGTCGATAAGAATTTTTTTGTCAATCTTTATTAAGTATTCTGTTGTCACATCAGAAAACAACAGCAAATCTACTAAAAATTGTTTATTTATAGTGATGTTTAAATTATTGGAGAACATGTAGCGGTATGGACGTTTCCTATGGAAAACGCCCCCTCCTCCCCCCAACATTTTACATTGAGAGTAAAAACAAAACAAAAAATGGAAATAGTTTCAGAGCGAGCAATTTTGAGAGCATTGATAGATCGTATAGGTCTATCTAATAAAAATAATAATAATTGCAAAGAATTTCATTATTCCCCCTTTACCAAAACTATACTTGGTCTTTAACACTCATGCAGGGCAAGGGCGAAGAGTCTTAAGGCATGCAGAATAATAATTTTGAACAATTCAACATCCATTGGTCAGTGTAACACCAACAAAACCAAGTTTCCAACCAAAAGACTTTACTTGAGGTTCTTAAAATATACTTCTTTCTATACACCAGTGTATTTACACAATATTAATTTTTAGGTATGCAAAAGGGATCCGTTGCCTTTAATGACTAACTTCTTTCTTATTGATACTGAAACTGGAACTTACCTCTTTGGAATACATATCGTGCCATGTAGGATGTAACGTGTATCTTATTCCTGTAATTTAATGACAGCGAACAAAAATAAAAATCTGGCATATCCCCAACAATGTATCATATTTTGTAACAACAACAGCAATCTTTTGTTTGAATCAATCAATCTGTCCATAGGACCCGAGGTTTAAAGGGGAAAGGCGAAGCCGATAACCCTAAACCCTCGAGAAAGAAAAGGGCGCTAATGCCATAGAGTTTGTATAGTGTTAACGACCTTCGATCTCTTTCTCAACCAATGATACATGTAAGGTCCAGTGGTTTCGGCACTGCATGTACGGAATGGACAAATCCTGTAATATTTCATATATAATAAAAAGCACAATCATATTTCAATAAATGATTTTCATTTGCATAAACAGCAAAATGATAACAGAAATCATGGAAATGTTATTCAGTGGCAAAACAAAAATAAAAAAAGCAATATCAGAAACTAAAGCAGCGAAGGCCGCGTCTACGGGGCTTTGGGGCTGAGGGCCCACCCCAAAATTGCTCAAGCCCCCAAAAATTTCGGGCAAAAAAAATATTAAATGAAATATTAATATATAAACTGAAGTGATATAGCATAGATGAAATTTGATCAGAAAGACGTAATGAAAATGTTTAAAATGCGTATTTACTGTGTAGAACACACGTCTTTTAACACAATATGTTTCCGAAAATTTACTCTCTGCTCGGGTCGCTTCGCGCCCTCGCTACCTATTTTACATTTTTTTCACACAGGTCTACTTACGTATCGTCTTGAACTCCCACAACAATCCTTATATAATTTCATAAATATACCTTTAAAAATAATGTATTGTACTGTGATTAGAAACAATGTTTTTGCTTAACGTGTGATTTCAAACATTCTTGCCGCTGGGTTCCATCCCACTGCCGTCCCTCTCTCCCTCTCATATAGTAATATGCAGATTAAAGTTTTTAGCAATACGCTTTCTGAACATTTTTTTTTAATGTGAATCTCATCAAATACCCACTAGCGCAGCCAAGGGAATCTAGGGCACCCCCACCATTCAGCAGCTAAAAATTAAAAGATATGAATAAAAAGCAATAAGTCACAGAAAAATCACGGTTTTTGCACAGACGCGAGGTGCGTCAAAACATTTTTCGATACGGGGGGGCCAATTATTTTCATTGGCGTGAAACGAATTGTCAATTTTCGGGCGCGCGTGGCGCGGCGCAAAATTGCAATATACTAGCACTTTTTCGTGCAACGGCGTGCCACGACCCGCAATTAATTTTTGTGTAATGTTTCTAATGGTTTGCAGTTCCTTTGCGATATTTCTTGATTAGTTTTGTTATAGAATGATTAAATTTTGTCATTTTTTAAGGGGGGGGCAAAAGTAAGAACAACAATTCACAATTTCGGCGCGCATCCGCGCGCAAGAATTGCAATAATCATTATTTGAACACTTTTCGGCGAAGCGTGCAAACAATTGAACATTGTGGTATGGTTTTGTAGTACTTTGTGCTATTCTTGCATTACGTTTTAGAGATGATGTCAATTGTCAATTTTTGTAGGGAGGGGCAAAAGTAAGGAAAATGTCAACATTTCGGCGCGCTTCCGCGCGCAAAATGAATACAGTAATCTATGTAACAATTTTTTCAGCAAAGCACGAACAAAAACAAAAACATTGTGTAGGTTTAAGATTTTGTAGTGTGCTTACTTGTTGTTAAACATCAGTTTTTCTTTTCAGATTTAAACAATTTTTAGGGAGGGGGCAAAACAGTACTTTTGCCCGCAATATTTCATTGCTGGTAAATGAAAATCAAATTTTCGGGGGCTACGCGCGCAAGAAGTTCAGAATGTAATACTATGTTAACAATTTTTCTCGCAAACGCACGAACAATAAACCAAAAAGCATTGTGTAGGTTTAATGGATTTGTAGTGTCTTACATTGCTTGTTAAACATCATTTTTCTTTCATTTTAACATTTGTTAGGGGAGGGGCCAAAACGTATTTGCCCAATATTTTCATTGCGTGTAATGACAATTTAATTTCTCGGCGGCGCTACGCCGCGCGAAATTGGCAGTAGCAGTAAACATGTGTTAACATTTTTCTCCAAAGCGTGAACAAAAAAAAAAATGTGTAGTTGTAATGGTTTTGTAGTGCTTACGCGTTGCTTGTGAAACATATTATTTTTATTTGTTTGTTCAATGTCATCAGTTTTTGGGGGAGGCCAAAAACAGTATGTTTGTCAAAAGATTTTCATTGCGTGTTATAAAGTGTAAAAATTTCGGCGCGCTACGCCGCACAATTTCATATACGCTGACAATTTTTCACAGAGGTGCGCCGCAAAATGAATTATTGTGTTTGTTTTATATGTTTTGTTTTGTGCTTACATTGTTTGTAATATAATCATTTTCTTTCAATTTAACAAAACAATAGCCTTTGCGCAAATATTTTCATTGACGTGTGGTAATAAAATGTCTACATTTTCGGCGCGATAAGCCGCGCAATAACTTTTCAAATACGCTTAAGGTAACGAATGCATAATATTGTTGTCTATTGCCAGAATATAACAAATTAATGAGTGGGATGAATATTCGGATTTGATTTGTCGTTTCCGCTAAAGGGAGCCAAAAATATAGATTGTGTTAAAGGGAAAATCGCAGTTTTTCTTACTCTGCAGGGGAATCCTCGCCAGAGCCGTCCCAAAGCTAAACCAAATTCCACCCCATCCCAAAACAGATGAATAAAAAAATGAAGTAACACAATGACCGTGCCTTTCCGAACCCGTGTGTTTGTTTGTGTGTGTGTGTGTGTGTGTTGGTGTGTGGGGGGGGGGTTATGTTCCTTCGCATTATGCGATCCTCCAGTCTGCCCCCTTATTGAAAACCTGGCTCCAACCAGTGATATACCTGTAAAATATCATTTCCCATCCTAAACACACCTTTTTTCTGTTCTATTTTGAAAAACTTCTCAGTGAGGAGCCCCCCCCTCAACACACACTCTTCCCGCATCGGTCGCTCGCTCTCATCCTAGTATACTAGCGCCATACAGTTTTGCCACATACTGTCCATGTAGGCTACAAATTTTGAAATCCTAACTGGCAAATCCATCTTTTATAAAATAACTTCAAATATAGGAATTTACCATGCTAGATCAGTCTTTTCGTATGGATTTTCACAAAAGTTTCTATGCGTGGGAAGGGGTTTCCCCCTCCCACACTCTCTACCCCCGTTCGCAGGTTTCGTTCCTCTATTACTGCCAAATTTTCATATATCTTCTGTAATTTTTGAAAATCAATCCCTAATTATAACATAGAATATCCGTTAAGATATTACATGTTAACCATGCCCAAATCTATCGTCTTTTCTATGTGTATTTTCAAAAAGTTTAACCGTGGAGGGTATCCCCCTCGCCACCCTTCCCCCGGTCGTCGCTTCGTTTCGCCCCATCGCATTTTCCGTCAAGCCCTGCCCTGAGCCCCATAAACTTTTGCTGCTAGAACCGCGCCTGCAACAGCATACATATTTAGATACGCCAGGACCTTTTTCCCCAACAACATGGTCATTATATTTAACGTTTTTGCGTTATGGTCGAGTGGTTAGAGGCCGCCTCATCTCGGAAGTCGAGGTTCGAGCCCCATACCGGGTCATATCATGATTTGCTATCTCGAAGGTCCATGGTCAAATTAAATACTTTAAAAATGGTACTCTGCTTTTCTAGCCAGGCGCTCTGCATTAATAAACAGAGAAGGTAATATGACATTTCATGCAGGGCCACTGGTAGAGCACTTTACGTGGCACTGAAGTGGTACACTGGGTAAATAAAAGTGTTTATTTATTATTTTTAACAATCATCATCATCATCATCACTTCATCCATGCATCTATCATCATCATCATCATCATCATTCATATTCATCTCTTATCGATCAATCATCATCATTATATTTTATCTAGGAGAGCATTATATATCGTAATGCCGGATCAAACAGAGCTTTCTTGAAGAAGTATAGCT
>JZLH01S0598749.1:51055-63570 GCA_001188425.1 Eucidaris tribuloides
GGTTATACATACAATTTTGAAACTGCTATCAAAAGTTCATAAACAACAATGTTAATGGCAACATGCAAAGCCTATGGAGTTTCGTTTCGGTAGTACTGTGAGAATTTCGTTGAACAAAGTTCACGGGAAACTCTTGAAATAATTTCCCCATGTCTGATGAAAACGGATATTTTCTGCATAAAAAAACAGCTCACCGTGAGAAGTCACCATGTTAAACCTAATAAAGACGTTGGTAAATTTCAATTTCAATTTCAGTTTCAGTTATGACAAATGATGACGTCATCAAAGAGTTAGTCAGGTGTTGCAACAATCTACAAACTATTATTTTAAAGGTGTATACCGAATACTTTGTTATCACGTCCACCCAGATAAATATTATAAATCGCAGCCTTACAATCCCCCTGACATAACATCGTTTATATCGGCTATATATGTTAATAAAAGATTCCATGATTCATTTTTCTGTCCAAATACATTCAAAATAAACCGTATTAGTAATCACGTCCACCCAGATAATTATTATAAATCACACCTCTGCAATTCCCCCGCCATAACATCTTTTTTTATTAGTAACTAAAGATTTCGTGATTCATATTTCTGTCCAAATCATGTTTTCCAGTCCGTCATAGTCTTTTTCTTTTTACCGGAATGCGTAAACTGATCGAAATAATCTTAATCCGTATATAACCAGTGAAGGTACTAAGTATGCCCATATACATTTTCCTTTTAGAAAATGCTGGTTGTAGTACTTTTTCTGAGACGAGAGTCCAAGTTTTAAATCATATTAGAACATGACCTACAGGTTACTCCATTTTTTGTCATCCTTGGAAACCCGGAACGTACGACAGGTTGTTGTGGTTGCTGGCAAGGGCATGAAAATTACAACCAATCGCGACACATTAAAAACCACGATCTTTTCTGATAAAAGCATTGTTCATCGTAATGACATCACCACGAGGAGGTTGGGAGGGTCAAACCTCCTGAATAACAATACAGGTCAAGTTTATATTTTTTCGTACAGAGTAATCTGTTGTCCCCCAAGACATCAGAAAACAACATTAACCCACAGAAAATTGTTTACAGTTATATATAGTGATGTTTGAATTATCAGAGAACAAATATACATTAGCTATGGGAAATGACGCCCCCCCCCCCGACCATTTTACATTTTGAGTAATTCTAAAAAAAAAAGAGAGAGAGAGAGTTTCAGATCAAGCAATTTTCACGGTATTGATAGATTACAAGTCTATCTAGAAAAAAAAAACATAATTGCAAAGAATTTCATTTTATACCATTTACCAAATTTATACTTGGGCTTTAAATCACCACGATCTTTTGGATAAAAGTATATTGCTACGTCATCGTAATGACATCACCATGAGGAGCGTGGGACTGGGTCACACGACCTGGATAATACACAGGACACTCTAAACACAAGAGTCAAATAAGCAGCTAAATTTTTGTGAACACTTCAACGTGTTTGTAAATGCACGAGTAATTTAATATAATTATAATGTCACAATCACCAGCATCTATTTTTTTAATTGATGTAAGACATTATAAATTCGATTTTAACATGGATAATAAACAATGGGGTAGGTATTCCGTATAATAGGGTATTGTTCTTTGACTCCAAAAATGTGGATATGGTTTATGAGAAATGTCAAAAAAAGTTCAACAATCAAACAAACCAAAGCATTCGTTTTAACATCAAAGCTGTGCACCAATGTCTTTAAAATTTAGTTAGTTAGTTAGTAAGTTAGTTAGTTGATTAATTATTAGTTGGTTAGTTAGTTAGTTAGTTAGTTAGTTAGTTAGTTAGTTAGTTTGTTTGTTTGTTTGTTTGTTTGTTTGTTTGTTTGTTTGTTTGTTCATGCCGTTTTACTAGCACGCGGGACATCTTTAGTAAGGACGGTATACATACGATTTATGAGCTGCCAAAAAAAATAAATAAATAAATAAAATAATTAATTTGTGTGTGTGTGTGTGTATTGAGAACCAAGAAGTGAGCACCATTTTATATACATGTAGTTTAAAGTAGTGCAAGAAATTCTGAAACGTTTTTTTTTTTACATGAAAACACGAAGAAGTATTTGAAGGCGATGTGTTATCGAAATGATCGATTCTTGATTTAAAAACAATTTCTAAATCGGGTTTTAGCAAAACATTTTGAACACCGTCTTCTTCATGACAATATTATGAATCATTGGTCTTCACTAATACAAGTCACAATGTATTCTCTTTTAAACTACTTTAGCTTCGATGATTTCATCGAAATGACTGATAAGTGACATAGCTGCATGTATACCGAAACCACCTGTGTTTCATATCAAATGCTATATCAGCTGGTATGAGATGTCAAACTTCGGTCTGATTTACATAGAAATGAGATACAGAAATCTAAAATCCAGGAACAGCATGTTGTTGTGGGTTTTTATAGTCGTCATGCAAACCCCAAGGGTCACCTCACCTTAATACGTCATGGTGATTTTGACCTTGTGATACAGGACCAGGGGCGGCGGAATGATTTTGGAAGTGGGGAGGGGGCAAATTAATTTTTTGATTGAAATGAAAGCGATACTGGATTATTGCATACAAAATTATATTGTAGTCCTTTTTTCATATATTACGGTTAAGGAAAATAATTAATAAGCTATCATTTTGACTCCCTGTTTTGTTTGGGCATACTAATCCGGCGAGCGAGCAGGTCGGTACAACTTTAGAAACTGTTGGAAATATTTGTATCTTTTTAACCACGAAAATAGTACTGTATAAAGTATTTCAGGTTTCGTTGTGAATCTATTTTCCAAAGTGAGAACAGCATTTACGTGCCCTGATTGACGGATATACAACCAACAACCTATTGCCTGAAAACTAGTGTGCATACTCTCACAAATTTTATCGTGTACAGCTACCGTACACCCACTGCAACTCCGTCCAAAAAACCCCATGATTAAAATACATCTTCGAAAGGGCAATTGTAGCCTGTATTAACTTTAAATCACTGTTCTGTATTTTTTCCTAAGAAGGTGAGGATATCACTGAATCAAATTTTGAATCGAAACATCACATACCTTCGGTCATCCAGCACTTTTCTTGGTTAGCACAGCAACGCACCTTGATTCTATAAGAGGGGATTGAAGTAATGATTGTGTGGTGTGTGTGTGTGTGTGTGTGGTGTGTGTGGTGTGTGTGTGGTTGTGTTGTGGTGTGTGTGTGTGTGTGTGTGGTGTGTGTGTGTGTGTGGTGTGTAGTGTGTGTGTGTGGTGATGGTGTGCTGATGGTGTGTTGTGTGTGTGGTGTGTGTGGTGTGTGGTGTGGTGTGTGTGATGGTTGTGTGTGTGTTGTGTGTGTGTGTGATGGTGTGTGTGTGTGTGTGTGTGTGTGTGATGGTGTGTGTGTGTGTGTGTGTGTGTGTGTGTGTGTGTGTGTGTGTGTGTGTGTGTGTGTGTGTGTGTGTGTGTGTGTGTGTGTGTGTGTGTGTGTGTGTGTGTGTGTGTGTGTGTGTGTGGTACATGTCTCTGTGTGTGTGCGTGTGTGTGTCTTGGGGGTGTTGGTTTGTATGTTTTTTGTCATATGGAGCTCATGCCCTGAAAATAACGCGTTCTTGAAATTGATGACAAAAAAGAGTTTCAAAAAAATCAGAAACCCCAGACTTTTTGCCATATTTTTTCTTGGCAATAAATACATTTTAGTGGTTCAGTGTTTTTATGTAGGCCTACATGTCAAGTTGTGCATATATCTGACTGACTGGGGCGTACTGTATTTCTCGAAATCTGGGTGTAAACGGGTGTGTATAACCGTGCAGGAAAGTGATAATTGTATAGTCTGTATAGCCACTCCACCTTTACCGATACCGCTTCCCTATTCGTTTGGTAATTATAAATCCCCTGTAGTAGGCCCTACAGTTTTGCAAAAGACGTCATGTTGATTTGAGCAAAGAGCTTTAGCTCTTTGATTTTAGCGAAATCATACAAAAAATTAAAATAGGCCTATATCTCTTGTTCTTTGATATATAGGCCTATGTTCCATGTAATTTAAGTAATATTTATAAAAGTACAGTCATGGACAAAAGTTTGGAATTAAGTTTTTCTACTACTGAATGCAGTTTTTAATCATATCAAGAAGGTCTCTTGTCCTGAAGTAGAGCCAGTGGCGGCGCCACAGGGAAACGGCGGCCCTTCCCCTATTTTTTTTTTATCAAACTTATTAACATGACGGGAATTTTACTGTTTCTCGAAAATTCCCTCCCCCCCCTCCATTGTTGTTGAGTTGGCTAGTGAAAAAAAAAAATGGCGGGCAAAAAAAAATGTTTTTTTCGTCGTCGGCAACCTGCCCCCCCCCCCCCCCCACTCCCCCGCTTGTCGGGATGCTATTTGGCTAGTAAAAAATAATGAACAAGCAAAATTTTCCCGACGGATTTCGCCCCTCCTAAAATTTGACCCTAGCGCCGCGCCTGAGTAGAGCTCATTTGAACTTAGTAGGCCTGCTTGTATAATAATCTGTTCTGCGTGGGTGATTGATCATTAATGGTAAGAAATCTGCACTTTAACCCTATATTAACTGGGGTCAATTTGACCCCCCCCCCCCCGACGAATTTCGCGACCATGCCGCCGCGCAAAATTTTTTCACGGTGTCGCTCGCCAACTTTTTACTTTCAAGTCTTGCGCATCTTTTGAGACCGTTTTCGCGAAAATCGGACGTACCGTTATGACGCTGCGCGACTTTTTATACATGCATGTCAACCCCAAAATTGCTCAAAAACATGATTTCGTGTACAAAATCAATGGAAATTGTGTTTTCAGCCATAAATCATAAATGTATGATTATTTTTGCTTTTACTGGTTGAAATGAATTAATTTTATGCTGTTTATAATTGCAAAAGTGTCCCCAACAAATTTCATCGAAAAAACAATAGAAAACAAAAGGTCAAAAAAAACAAGGAAATACATAAGAAATTCACAAAACAATAAAATACATAAGAAATTAATTCCGATTCGTTAAATGTTTTTGTAGATAATTGTTAGAAATGTCAAAATGAATATTTTCACCAAAAATTAGCATTCTACTAGCTGTTTTTAGTGAGTTATAGCCGAAAACAAAATTTCATACACTTATTTGCATAATTAATTACTTTAAAAAAATAGAAAAAATATTTTTTTCGAAAATTTTACTATACAGTCGTGTAGGTTACATCCGGCTCTATGCACACGCAAATTTTCGCGGCGATCGCGCGATCGGCGGCCGAGATCTGAAGGGGGGGTCAAATTGAACCCCCCCCCCCCAGTAAAAACCTGGTCTGAAATAGCCCAGTTAGAATAGGGTTAAAACAGTGCTATGCAAGGAAATAAAAAATGTTCCAAACTTTTGTCCATGACAGCAATAGGCCTACAAGTTGCAAGGGATTAATTGTTTAGAATGGATATTTTCTAAATTAAAGAACAAAACAAAAACAAAACACTCTTCTGGTTTCTACAGGAATTTCAACCTGAGAATAGGCCTCTGACATTCTTCATGGGTGTATACAAGCGGGGCAGGGGTGTTGAGTGCCACAAAACAAAAACAAATTCAAAAGGTCCATATCATTTTCCAAGGGCACGTAATTACAATGACATGATAAAGTAACACACATTGATCAGTGGCACATCTTGCTGTTATCAGTCACATCTTGCTGTTATTTTACTGCGAAAAGGTGGTCCAAAAGACGACCCCGGGATCACGATCCACCCAGAAAGTGGATAATAGTGAAAAGGTCCAAAGAATTATCATTCAAATTCAATTCAAATTTATTTAACACTCATCATACAAACACAATACAAAAATGTAGGCCCCTATACAAATATTACATAAAGTGAAATAAATATAAAAATACAAATCACAACACACATGGTTTAAAACATAATGAGAGTATATGGGTGAGCAGAAAGGAGGAGACTCCTTTTATGAGCACTACCCCGGGAACTGAAACATCATCACGACCCACCCAGTAAAAATCCTGGATATAGGCTATCCCTGTGCATAAAAACGCTATCAATAATTCAGCAGGCATCCGCGGACGGGCCCTGCTTCGCAGGGGAGTCTGAAATTCAGACTACGGACATTTATACCATCGATTACACGATAATTATGTTGATTTAGTAGCCCCACCCAGCTGCGGAGCGTCCACGTGTTGGGTACCGAGTATTGCATCATGATTGTTATTGTTATTCGGATTTACTTTTCACTGTGTGATGGGCGATTAGGCGGGTCTGTATGTACGCGTGTCAAGCGCGAAGCTGAAGAAGTGTTAAATGTTGATATTGCTGGTATATTTTTGAAGACCTTGATAACATCAACATACGTGAATTTACAGCCTGATGTTGGTCTCTAAGTAGTGAAGTTTGTGTGCACTGTAGTGTAGGTCACATTGTACACATTGTTTGATTTGAGAGTTTTTTGGAGCTGCTATCGCGATATCGTGATGTTTCGAGCAACAGTGCACATCACACGATTACACCGGGCTGGAGCCGGGTGTAAAATCCGCGGAGAACCCCTTCACGGCAAGATGAAGTTCACACCGTGGGCAAGATTATTTAGGGCATGTTGTTCTTCTACAAGTGTGACCTCCAAGGAGAGATTTGGGGTGAGATGATTCATGAAACATTAACAAATTGTATCTGTTTTCCCTAGGCCAAGGTAATTACTCTTCATCAAGCACCCGACATGCAGTTCGGGGGGGGGGGGGGGGCGGAGGGGTGCACTGTGCAGGCAGCTACAACAGGCTCAAAACTTTAGAGGTCATTTTGTAAGAACAGGGTACCCATGTGTCGGGATTTTCGTAAAATACAGAGCCATGTCTAAGGGTTTTGAATCAGGGTTTCAAATACATTCCACTTTGACTTGAAAACATATATATGTATACCAATTACACAAGTTTGTCTCGAGGTATTAAGTTGAGGTTGTTCTTAAACAACCAAGACTTTTCTCAAATCTTTTCCTCATTCCTCGCTCATGTTTTGTTTCTGTAGTTTGTTCTTATCGATTTATTATGTGGAAGTTTGTGTGTGTTGGTTTCTGTCTCGATGTATATTGTTTGATCTTCTGTATATTTGTATATGAGTGAAAATAAATTCAAATTCAATTCTAATTTAATTTTTGTATCTAATGCTATGCCTATTTTCAAGACTAAGTTCATACAAAATGCTTGTTTTTTAAGTTTAAACATGTTTATCTACTAGTACGTGTTATCCACAGAGTAAGCCGTATAGGGGAACCGGGGCAGAGACAAAAGGGGAATTTTTGTGACCGTGCTGATTTGGAATCGGAAAAATCTTATAGTCGGCGTTACCGCCCCAGCCCCCCCCCATCCCTCCCCCTGAAAAAAATGGAACTTGGATTGAAGTGACAAATTTTGTTGGGCTATTAGTACGTGTTATCACTAGAGTACCTATGGGAAGCCGGGAGACAAAGAAGGGCAATTTTTGTTTGACCTCTGATTTGGAATAAATTTTTATACGTCACTTACCCCCAACCCCCCCCCCCCCCCGGAAAAAAACTGGACCTTGGATTTTGTGTGACAAATTTTGTTCGTCAACCCCCCCCCCCTACCCCCCGCTGCTAAAAAAAAAAAAAAAAAATTAGCCTCCCCTTAAGATGTATGCGAGGTATGCTACTGAGTGTTATAGTGTGTATATTACATTATATTACATTATTAACTTTTTCCAACAGGAACGCAACAATGTGATCTTGATGGGCAGCCCAGGGGCTGGGAAAACAACAGTGGGCCAGATGGTTGCCACCAGGCTTGGTTGGCCTGCCCTGGATGTCGATGATGATGTTCTGGAATCACACTGGGGGATGATGGTCGGAGAGAAGGTAGGGTGTACTTACTGTATCAGGGCAACTCTCCCAGATGACAACTCCCTCAAGGACAACTCCCCCAAGGTCAACTCCCCCAGGGCCTCGAGGACAACTACCCCGAGGAAAATTCCCCCAGAGGACAACACCCCAGAGGGTTTAAAAAAATCTGAGTTGTTATTGGGGGAAATAGTTCTCTGTGGAGTTGTCCTTTGAGGAGTTGTCCTCTGGGGAGTTGTCTTCTGGGGAGTTGTCCTGGGGGGGAATGATCTGGGATAGTTGTCCGTCAGGGGATTCATCCTTTGGGAGAGTTGTCCTCTTGGGGACTTGTCCTAAAGGGGGAGTTGTACCAAGGGGAAATGTTGTAGAATCCATACTTATATGAAATAAATGAGAGGAATTCAAGTCAGAAAATTACATATTATGAATAAGCAGAAAAATGTCAGATGAAGAAATCGGTGATAGTTTGAGAAACAAATCCCTAGAAAAAAATAAGACCATTAAGAATGAAGAATATTTGAAAATTGTAGAATAAGAAGTACTTGAGTCACATTTTGACAAAATTGAGTTTTGTTTTGAAGTCATTACATGCTGGGAAATATTTTGTCAAAATATTGGTCAATTTGACTCTTCCTTAGTAGGAGTCAGGGGAGGGGTTAACCTGGGTCAAATTTTTAACTTGGTCTAATTTCTTCAAAATGTATCTCAAATTACTTGACTAGTTACAAGGATTAAGAAAATACATGTATATAATTTTTCATGTATTTTGTGCCTTGCATGTTGATAACATATGGGGTCACTTCTGGTCAAAGGTCATATGAGGTCAAATTTCAAACAACGTCCAAATTCAACAAATAGCTTATCAAATTGTTGGTCTTACTGAGGACATTCCAAAAATATACACAATGAAGTGTTTTTGACATTCATTTATTTGAGAAATGCATTTGTTTTCCTCAGACCCTTGTTTGTAGGAAGAAGAACTCAAGTCCACAATATTTATGTTTGATTATTGGAAATCAGGGTTGGCAGTTTCTTCCGCAGGTGGTTTTTTCCGCCGGTTTTTACCGTTTTTTTCCGTCCCGGAAAAAACTTTTTTTTCCGCTTTTTCGGAAGAAACAGAAAAAACCTCCTAAGTGTTTATTTTTTTGTAATTTATTCAAGATTTTCATTTTATAAACTATTATAACTATAATAAAACAGGACAGCTCTTTTATTTTTTGTTCTCCCCTTGTTTGGTTATGAACTTCTAACCATAGTTTGTTGATTCCCTCCTATTCATGGTCACTTCTCCATGCAACTACATGTACATGTAACTGTACTCAGTTGATTGTACTGTAATGTAGCTCAGTTTATAGCATGGAGAAAAATATTCAAATAATCAGCCTTGTGTAAGGCAGGGAAAAAATTAAATTTTCTTTTCGGGGGCTACTTTTCATGTTCCAGATACTCTTTTGTATAAAACCCTATGGCAATTTTTGGGGGCTCTTTTGTCATTTCGGAGGCAAAATCACCCCGAGCCCCCGTGTATTTTTTCCCTGGTGTAAGCTGTTGTGCCAGACACTTAAATTGGTCACCTTTTTGTCAGAAGTTTTAAGAAAATTGCTTTGATGCCAACCATTGTGGCAGACAGGCACTCTCAAAGTATGCTGAATGAATTAAAGCGCAAGTTTAGTTTTGGCATTTTTGTTTTTTTATTTGAAATGTTTATACCCATAGGTCATAATCACAATAACAGATTCTGAATGCCTGTAGTTTTTTTTTAATTAATTAATGAAAAATCTCAGGGGGGGGACCCCAGAGATTTTGACTAAATTTAACATTATAGCAACCAAAGGGTTAATAAGGTGTTAAGATTAGCTGAATTCTACCTCATCAGAAAGATCAGAGTCTGCTCTTTCTAATGAGGTATAATGCAGATAACCTTAACACCTTATTAACCCTTTGGATGCTATAACATAAAATATAGTCCAAAATCTTGGGGTCCCCCCCCCCCCAAGATTTTTCCTTAATTAATTTAAAAAAACTAAAGACATTCAGAATCTGTTAATGAATCTGTTAATATGGTGTGATATGACATTTGGGCATAAACCTTTCAAATAAAAAAGTCCCCAAAACTAAACTTGTGCTTTAAATATGAAAACAAGCTAAGTAGTTAACACATGCAAAGTGGATGCCAAAGATGTGTCAGTTGCTTTTAGGAAAATATACTTATACCATGATGCTGAATAATAAAACAATAAATGAATAGAGTTTAGGACATTTCTGCAATACTTTATATGAAAAAGATCCATGCTAGCTCATGTACATACTAGTATAAACTGCTTATGTGCCCTTTCTTAGAGATCGTTTGGAAGGATAATTATTTTATTTCAAAATATTATTTTTTTTTTATTTAGATTGTGGCAAGTAGTGTGTTTTGTTTTGTTTTTTGTCTGTTGAATATGTTGTTGCCAGTTATATTTGTTGTAATGTATACTAATTCTCCTAAAATCACTGCATTTCATATCATTTATCGGGCCCGGAAATATTGTTTGGAGGTTTTTTCCATTTTTTTCTGGTAAAAACGGGAAAAAGGGGTTTCTTCCAGTTTTTTCCTCTGTCCCAACCCTGTTGAAACCCAACCCTGTTGGAAATACATCTTTTATTGTGTCAATTAACTTCACCAAGTTTGGATGTACAACTCAAAAAATTGTGATCTGTAGACAAATTTAAAAAATTTGAACCTTTGTTTCTTAAAAGTAGTATGATGTGACTTCAGTACTTCTTATTCTACAGTCTTCATTTATTTTTAATGTAAATATTGTTATGAAGTCAACACCATTTTCACATTCAGTGTGAGTACTCCTTTGTTTTTTAATAAAAAATATCACATAATTGTAATCTTCTCGAATGTTTACACAAACACACTTAATTTATGCAGGGAAAATACACCTTCCACTTAGAACTGTTCAGTTAATCTTTTTCTTTCCTTGGCACTCATATGACTGTTTTTGTTGTTTGTTTTTTTGGTTGCTTATGTTGTTACCATGATTTATCTTTTATTTTGTGGAATAAATAATAACAACAACAACAACAACATTGATAATGATACTAATGATGATGATGATGATAGTATGATAACAGCAGTAGTAGTAGTAGTAGTTAGTAGTAGTAGTAGCAGTAGTAGTAGTAGTAATATAGTTGCAGTTGTAGTAGTACTAGCTAAATAGTAGTATTGATTATAATAATGATACTAACGAAATTCATTGTCCAATTGTTCCCAGCTGTCACAGGTTGGGGGTGACCAATTCCTGGAGGCAGAGGGTCAGGCTCTGCTTGAGATGGATCTACCATCGGACACTGTCATCACCTTGAGCGGCTCCAACCCGATGCACGAAGGAGGCATGGACCGCGTCTCGAGATCCGGCATCGTCGTCTTCCTCGATGTCCAGAACGAGGAGATCCTGCAACGTCTTGAGATGATGAAGGTGGATCGCATCATCGGCCAAGAGGCCAACGTCCCGATGTCGCAGATCCTCGCCTACCGGCAACAATTCTACGAGACGAAGTACGACGTCCGCATCGTGTGCAAAGCCAGAGAAACACAGGAGAGCATTGCTGATAAGATAGTCCAGGCTCTTGATACCTACAGGAGCCACACTGGTTTTATCTCAACGAGAAATGTAGGGAGAGAGTCGGAGGAAAAGGATTTTCTTGGAGCCGTCCTGCAAGGTTTGGCGGAGGATGGCGGTCTCTACGTGCCGTCAGGTTCCCTGCCGAGGATGTCGGGCAAGCAGTGGCAACGCCTCGTCCCATTGACCTATCAGCAGAGGGCACAACGCATCCTGGAGCAGTGGCTCCATCCATCCGATCTCCATCCCCAAACACTCAATGGTATGATCCAGACGGCCTATAACACCAGTAGTTTTCAGTGTCCAGAGGTTGTTCCCATTACTCACTTGGAGGGGGATCAGTTCGTGATGGAGGTCTTTCATGGTCCAACTGCATCCTTCAAGGATGCCCCACTGCAACTCATGCCTCAGTTTTTCGGAGAAGCAGTAAGACAGAAAGGAGATGCAAGGTATATTTTGTAATGCCATATTGAAATTTATTTCTTTTATTTTGGATAATTATGCTTATTAGAGCAACCATTACCCTTTGAAAGATGTCAAATGGGGTGCCTTAAATAATTTCCACTGGTATTATCGTAAAGGTAGTGGATTTCTTTTGCAATGCTAAAAATTAACTTTGATGGAAGAAAATACCACTGAAGAAGCTTAAAGGGCAGTGACATTATTGGGAAGAATGAAAAATGCCTCTAGATCCAAACTGGTTGAAAGATATACTGGTCTATACACCAGCTTGAGTGTATCTCCTGGCTGGAAGGATTTGTCTTGAATTATTTTTTTACTACTGTATAAGGAGAATCAAGCATGGTATACCAGTTCTGAGTTTCTCTCGAACCCCAAGAGAAATTCATCCCATAGAAAGCTACACAACAAATTTGTCTGTCACAAGGCATATTCATGCTAGTTCTTTTAAAATGAGTTGACTACAAAATATTCACACTAGAATTCTTGCATAGTTTTCTTCATTCTAGAATAGTTTAACCTCAAGTTGAGGACTACCCCCAATCTTGTCATTTACTTTTAAGCTAAGTATAAGAGATATAGAAACATCAGTTTTGGAGGAAGAACTTT
>JZLH01S0598749.1:64431-79602 GCA_001188425.1 Eucidaris tribuloides
CGTAAGTTGACCAGATTCACTTGCCCATTTCCTCCCATAGACTTACTGTGTGTACACCTAGGTTAATAAAACTCGCCCCGAGTTTTATTGTTTATTCATGTATAACTTGCCATTGGCAGTGTAACTTTCCAAACTTTTGTATTCTAGGGTGTTTATTTGTCCATTTGAACACTACTATGTAGCTCAGATATCAAAGTTTGACAAATTTAAATTGAAGCTCCACAATGTTAGCCTATCACTTTAAAATGAGTTGACTACAAAATATTCACACTAGAATTCTTGCATAGTTTTCTTCATTCTAGAATAGTTTAACCTCAAGTTGAGGACGACCCCCAATCTTGTCATTTACTTTTAAGCTAAGTATAAGAGCTATAGAAGCTCAGTTTTGGAGGAAGAATTTTAGTGGCAGTTAGATTTTGAATTGAATAATTGTATAGCCTATATCTAAATTACCAGTCTACTGAACTTCAATTTTCATGGACATTTCCTTCTCAAGGAGCCTGAGGGTGATGTTTTGTTGCATTTCTATAGGCCTGCAAAAGAGATTGTGTACTTTTAAATCATTCAGTGCTGGATTGCAATCTTCCTGTGAACAATAAATATCCTGTAATGAAACTGAAACCAGTTATATTCGTTAGGAAACGTATGCAAGATCAGTTTCCTGTTTACTTACAACATAATTTCCATGTAAAATAATTTCACTCTTGAACAGTCTACAGTTCTTGAAAAATGAGCTTATCAAGCAAATCAGCTAAAATAATTCATAGTGAGATTTTAAATGAATTTTCAGTCAGGATGATTGTCACAGGAAAATGGATAAACTTAGAAAGTACAAGTGACACTGAATTGGCTAGTATGTGTCTAAACAGAATTGTGTGTGATTTATTTGATTTATTTTCAGGTACCTGATACTGGTTGCTACATCGGGAGATACAGGAAGTGCTGTATTAGAAGGATTCAGCACATTTCAAGGTTTGCTTGATGTCAGAAAGACTAGAAATTAATTCAACAATTTTATCCCATCATTTCTGCCATTCAATCTTCATTTTTTCCATTTTCTTATCTTTCATTCTTTACCCTTCATTCTCTAGCCTGTGACAATGGCCATCCTAAAATTTTGTGCAACAATTTTGCCCGATTTTTCTGATTTGGGCATGTTACTATGATAACTCTAGAATGGCTTATTGGATTTCAATGCAACATGGTCATATTTGTAGTATGAGGTACCAATGAACTGATTAGATTTTGGAGTTGAACGGTTAAAGGTCACGAGGGCTTCATGTCTGATTTGGTCTCATTACCTTAACTTAAAGCCCAAGTTTAGTTTTGGGAATTTTTTGTTATTTGAAAGCTTTATACCCCAAAGTCATAACCCTGCAATAATAGATTCTGAATGTCTTTAGTTTTTTTTTATTAGTTAAAGACACTATATAACACTGTGGAAGACCCGTTTAAAAAATAATCGAACTTTGCTATCTGACATATCTGACAGTGTTTGAATGGACAAATAAACACCTAGAACACAAAAGTTTTGACAGTTATGCTGTCACTAGTACAATATGTGCAGATACAAATTGGCACATTAATTTATATCGGGCGATAGGAAATTCTGCAACACAGCAGTTCTATCGGAGAAAGCTGGAATGGTCTCTCAAGATTTTCACTTTTTAAAGCACTTAATGATTGTTTTACACTGCAATTTTTTCAGGGCTTCATTTTTATTAGCTCATCCGGCCCGGCTCGTCCGGCAGTCTGTCCGTTCCGTCTTCCGTTCCGTCCGTCGTCTTCGTCCGCCTCGTCCGTCCTTCCGTCGTCCGTCCCTTCCGTCGTCCGTCCACAGTTTTGAAAATGCTTCTTCTTCGTCATTTCTCACCGATTTTGATTCTTATTGTTTCATATGATAGGCTAGGTGGGCGGGATTTAAAACTGTCTACACAGAATCGTGAAATTCTTTATATTTTTTAATTTATGCAAATTTATTCGAAATCACAAAAATGCTTCTTCTCCTTCATTTCTCAACGATTTTGATTTTGATTGCTTTATTTTGTAGGGCTGAGTTATGCAATTAAATTCTACACAGAATTTTGATGAATTATACTCCATTGATTAATTATGGTAAATTTAATGCAAATTTATCCCCAAAATAACAAAAATTGCCTTCTTTTCCCACAATTTCTTGACCGATTTCATTTCTTGTTTGTTTGATCTGATAGGGCTAGGTGGGGGCTTCAAGACTTCTGCACAAAATTTTGAATTAATCCATTATGCAAATTTAAAATTATTCAATTATGCAAATTTATGCAAATTTTTCGAAATCACAAAAATGCTTCTTCTCCTTCATTTCTCAACCATAGTTTAATTGTAATTACTTTATTTGGTAGGCTGAGTTATGCACATTTAACTTCTACACAGAATTTTAAATTATACTCCATTAATAAATTATGGTATTTATGTCAAAATTATCCAAATAACAAAAAATTGCTTCTTTCTCTCACATTTCTTGACCGATTTTCATTCTGTTTGTTTGATCTGATAGGGCTAGGTGGGGCTTCCAGACTTCTACACAAAATTGTGAAATTAATCAATTATGCAAATTTAAAATTAATCAATATTATGCAAATTTATGCAAATTTATTCAAAATCACAAATAAAATACAAAAAAATGCTTCTTCTCATTCATTTCTCAACCAATTTTGATTTAGTTTGCTTTATCTGGTAGAGCTAAGCTTGTACACTAACTATTCTACCCAGATTTTTAACTGTGCCTCCATTAATTTATTATGGTAATTTGATGCAATTTATTCCAAAAATAACAAATATTATTCAGTTCTTATTCATATCAAGTACCTATTAATTTTGTTCCACTTCAAATGTGCTTTTTCAACAACAAAAATCAGTATGGAGCCCGGAAGGATCCGGGGATGCAATCATATATAATTCACTGTAGTTATTATTATTTTTTTATATTATTATTTTTTTTTTCATGTCCCTTCCAGGGCATGAACTAATATTTTTCTCACTCAAATTTTTTTATATTCATGTTCCTTCCGGGACATCAAATTTTAATCTTTTCACCAGTATAAAATTGTACCACATGAAATTTCGGATAATATAATGATGTTGCGAGGATGCCGGATGAGCGCTACGTCATTGACGTTTTCTAGTTAGACTGTATCAAAGACACTGATATCATGGGGAATCATTTAGCTCAGATTTTTTAAACTTGGAAACATTGTTATACAGTGCCTTTATTGAAAAATCTCGGGGGACCCGCAGATTTTCGACTATATTTTATATTATAGCATCCAAAGGTGTGTAAAAAGGCTTTAGGTTGCAGTGTTTTACCTCATCTGAAGAAGCGACTCGCTCTCTTCAGATGACGGTATAACTCATATAACCTTCTTTTTGTCTTTAGTTTTTTTTTTAATTAATTAATGAAAATGTCGGGGCGGGGGGACCTCCGCGACATTTTCAGCTATATTTTTACATTATAGCATCAAAGGCTTAAAAAGTGTATATGATTAATACCTCTCTGAAATGCAAACAGAGTCTGCTCTTTTCACGATGAGTTATAACACATGCATACCTTAAAGCTTTTTATACCCTTGGATGCTATATATTAAAATATAGTTAATATAGTTACATGTTATATATTATATATATATTAATATAAAAAAAAAAATAAAGACATTCAGAATTATTAATGCAGGCGTTATGACTTTTGGGCATAAAGCTTTCAAATAACAAAAATTCCCAAAACTACACTTTGCTTCAAGATTTCTGATCAGATTGGTACATGCATCATAAGATACATTGTATGAAAGATGTATAATGAGTTGAGCATCCCCCTTCCAGAATTTGTATTTGACATTCGTTGGTAGTATCAATCATCATTATCGGCTATCAATGCAATTAACTCCGTTGGAGACTAAGTACGAGTTCACTGGGTTGGATATATGGCAAATGTGTTGTATATACTGAAATCAATCGCCTCCAATGGTTAACTTGAAAGAGAGAAAAAGGGAAATTTCTCTATCTTTCCATATATTGCCTATTCTCTGTACTACCTACATTGAAGTATGTTTGTTGATTGTGACAGTCATGTCTGTTAAATATTTCCACGGCATGCATAAAAGGTTTACACTAGACAATGTTGCAAAGGCAGATCTGGCCTGATATCATTTCCATACTGAATTATTCTCCCACTGAGATAGTCATGATGGTGACATTCAGTGCATCTGGTCTTCTATCCTGAAGATTGTGTCTGCCCGCGTCCAGAACGCCCTCATGAGCGTACGTGTTGCAGTCCAATGTTCAAGGTCATGGTAGTAAATCAATAATCAGGTCACCTTCCAAGCAGGTGCCAACATTATGTAGATATATGTCAAGATCTTCTCAGTTGCTATAGAATATTTGACATCATTGTCATTTGATTTAAATATGTATAATTCTGTTTTTCAACCTCATTTCCTATATTGCAAGCATACGAGTAACATTGTCTTGTCTGTGCGACTTAGATATTGGAGGGTTGTGGGTTCAATGCCACACAGAAATTGCTTAGAACTAGCCACAATCCGGTATAAAAAAAAAAATAAAAACGTTGCTTTAGGTTCGTGGGAAGTTGTTAACCACCACATGGAATTCATACATACTTTCAAGGAGACAACTGTGTGGGAGGAACACCAGAGGTCCCCCCCCCCCCCAAAGATTGATTCATACAGTACAAGATAGGCCATGACAGGTCCCAGTTGTGGTTGTGGTGGTATGGGGGGGGGTAGGAACATTTTTCACTGCTTTGTTTAACCCTCCCGTTTCCTCCTGGCTGCTGCCATTTATGTAGATGTATGGAATAGATAGAATAGATAGATAGATAGATTAGATAGATTAGATAGATAGATAAGTGATAGATTAGATAGATAGACAGTGGATAGATTGATCATAAACAGCAAAAAGAAGATTGGATAGATTAGAGGATAAATACTAACAGGTGATAAGTAGATAGATAGATAGATAGATAGATAGATAGATAGATAGATAGATAGACAGATAGGTAGACAGACATACATGTATGAAAGAAAGACAGGTGAATAATTAAATGTACCCAACATCCTACTGAGTCTAAAAAGTTTTTATGATAATTTAACTGATGAGATCAATGGTATGTTTCATATTTTTACTCCATAAAAGGGGTCAAAAGTGACTTTGATTTCTGTCAGTCGGCCATCAAGAACATCTTCTCCAGCGACACGACTAGTCTACGTCAAAGTCTCCTCAATAATCAAAACGTCAAGTTGAGTGCCGCTAATTCGATCAACTGGGGTCGCCTCCTGCCCCAGGTGGTCTACCATGCCTCGGCGTACCTGGACTTGACTCAAAGGGGCGTTATTAGCATCGGAGATGAAGTGGATATTTGCGTACCAACTGGTAACTTTGGAAACATTCTGGGTGCAGTTTATGCCAAGGTACTGGGTTTGTTCTAAAACATCTTAACTTACATATCACCTAAAAGGTATTGATAGAGAAGATTATTTTAAACTCATACAGGCATAGCATAACGGTTTCCAAAAAAAATCTGAAGTACATGATCCTCCATGCTACTTGCGTCTCTGATAAGGTCTTAAACATGAAGTCCTGAAAAAATAGCAGTTCAAAGCAATCATTAAAGATTGGGTTATTCATTTGCACGTCAAAAAACATCTAAATGAATGAAATCAGCTTAAATCATATCCGATGTGAAGATTTATATAAATAAACACCTCTCATAGAGACTTGGGGTAAAATATTGAGCTTCGGTGAAAATCTGGACGGTTAAACTTCATCCTTTTTCAAATGGCTCAGAAGCCTTTTCAAAAAATCTGTGACGTCAAACGTGCACGTGCCATTCCAAAATTGTCGGATCAGCCGTTAGCCAAAGGTCGAGCGGAGGTCAGCCGTATAACCAATCAGTGTGCTCAGCTGGTCTTGCGACGGTATACATAACCGCGATTCAACTCACGGAAAGAACGACATTCTGGTAACATGTCGTTATTAGTTTTTCTTATAAAACAACAAATTCATGACGTATGGATCTCAAACTTTCAACACACCATTTGTAAGTACTAAACTACCGTTTGGTATTGATAATGAAGGGAAATAATGGACTTGCATTCCCTGACACAATCTTTAAGTGCTTTTAAAAAGTGAAATTCAATGAGTGACCACTTCAGTTTTCCCCCATAGACTGCAGTGTTATTGATTTTTTTTTGTCCCCACGACAGTAATTCATGAGCTGATTTTGACGTAAATATATTTTGTGTAATAACAGCATAATTGTCTGAAGTTTTATCTTGGATGATGTTTGTTTGAGCATTCAAACACTATCATGAAGGTCAGATAGCAAAATTTGACTTTTTTTTTTTAAATGGGGCTTCCACAATATTAAATAATGCCTTTAACTTAAATAGAAAATATTGCACTATGTTTTTCTGTTTTGACCTACTGAAAAGAGGTCAAAGGAGTGAAACAGTCTCAATAGAACTTCGAGTTAATTAAGTACTGCAACAAATTCCATCACATTATTTTTTTTGTAATGCAGTAGACATATAAGTTTCTTTTTGCCATTAAAGAATATTGACCACCATGACTGGATGTCTATTTTTTATTCTCAACAGTTGATGGGTGTACCACTGCGACGTCTCATCTGCGCTTCCAACGTCAATCACGTCTTGACGGACTTCATTCACAGCGGAGTGTACGACCTCAGAGCACGCGCTCTACAGGTCACGATGTCACCAGCCATCGACATCCTCAAGTCTTCAAATTTAGAGAGGTGTGTATAAAGAGTGTAGGGCAAAAGTCACAAATTGACCTTAATCTGTCGGGTAATGACATCGCAGCAGCATATTTTGAGTGCTAAGTTACAAAATTATAATGACCATAATTGAACTTGTAAGTTCCTTTGATATATTTGCTTCATAAGTAGGGGAAAGATAATAACAATATCCATTTGTTCAGTTATATCATTATTCTTTGAAAAAAAAATGAGACCACAAACAGGAGATTTTATAAATGCTACGTAGGCAGTATTTGGATGATGAGAAATTGATGCATTATTGAAAAATAACAAAATATGGCATATTGCTCTATTGTTGTATTCATGAGCTTCATAATATTGTATTAATCAGTTAAAGGCAAGGTTCACCCTGACATCAAGTTGGTTTGAATAAAAGCAGAAAAATGAGAGAAACATTAATGAAAGTTTGGCAAAAATCCACCAAAGAATAACAGAGTTATGAAGTTTCAAAGTTTTAGTTTTGTGACATCACATTCGAGCAGCTCCCCATATGTCATGTAATATAAATTTCATAAATTGCCATTTTTTAATGATTCATGATAATTGAATGGGGTTTTTTCCATAGAAGCCTGTAGGAAATAATGTTTGTGATAATATATTGAATGCACAGGTAATATCACTTTCAAATTTCTGAGAAAGAGCACTTTTATGAAATTTATATCACATGACATATGGGGAGCTGCTCGCATGTGACGTCACAAATTTAAAACTTTAAACTTCCATAACTCTGTTGTTCTTCGATGGATTTTCGTCAAACCTTCATTAATATGTTTCTCTCATTTTTCTGCTTTTATTAACCTGTTGGAGACAATTTGATTTCTCTATAACACGCATTTTCCGTAGACTCCAACACGAGTTAACTCGTACTTAGTCTCCAACGGGTTAAAACCAACTTGACGCCAGGGTGAACCTTGCCTTTAATGAATATTTATGTGAGAGTGCGGTTTTTGAATGAATTGTAGTTGATCACAAAATTATAATATGTTTTTTTAAATCTTGTGATGACTGAGAAAATTGTCCTCTAACTCCTTGTGGCACAGAACTGAAAAAATATTAATTAATGCCTAATACTATTAGTAGATATATAGTAACGTTCAAATGGGTATGACCAAGAAAATAAAAGAAAAATATGGTTCTATGTGGAACATGTTAATTGGACTTCCAGATTCACATACAAAATCTGAATGTTGCTACATTATTCTTCTTCTTCCAGGTTGCTGTATCTTGCCACTGATTGCAATAGCCAACAAGTACGAAACTTTTATGACGAACTGCAACATGAAATGTGCTTCAAAGTTCCAGATTATGTAAGTTGCAAAACCGTTTCTTTGTCTCAAATGGAGATGATTTATTTGTAATTTGATATGTAAAAGGTACTGGTTTAAGAAAGTCCACATGAATGGATGACAGGTAGCTAATCAATTAATAAGGTTGGTTAAAGCATTAACAAATTTATTAACATAAATTGAACATTTTTCTAAATCCACCATATTGATTTTAATCAAACTTGTTGCATACTGCAATTGTGTAAATATACATATTTCTAGGAATGGAAAGTACTTGTAATCAGGTTTGTAGCTATGTTTAGTGATACCAGGCCAAACTTCTCATTAATCAAGGGTCTATTCAATACCTGGGTGGAGCGTTGCATTTTTCAGCAAATCCATAACAATTTTGGAAAACCAGCATTGAAAGTTTGAGAAACTTTGGTTCAGCCATTCAAGAGGTATAATTTTTCACAAATTGCCCGTGTAGCTGGCAACTGTGCTTATGTCTGTGTATGTCACCTTAAAACCACTCTCCACTGACTTTGAATATCCATTTTTAAAATTATCATTGTTTGTCCTGCCTGTGAAACTCATGTAGATAGCCCTCATATACTTGATAAAGCAAAAAAATGAAATCTTCTTTATTTCATTAAAAATAAAGTTAAACATTTGTGTTCAAAGTTGATAGGAAGTTGTTCAGCTGTAATGTCACAGATTTACGCAGAATTGTCCTTTAAAGAGGAGTTCTAAATATGTTCTGAATATACTTCTTGATTGACTTAATGGCTGGGTACTTTTTTCCTTTAGTGATTTCCTGAACTATGCACATAAAAGAAAAAAAAACATTTTTATGTCAATTTTAATGTGACTTAGCTTGCTGATTAAATTAAACTTATGTTTATTTTCAAAATTTACATTCCCCATTTGCATTGATAATTAGGGTATTTCATTGACTGCCATTTGTTTAATTATCTTTTGGTAGGTGATGGACAGAATTCGACATAATTTTGGATTTGTTGCTGATTGGTGTGATGAGGACACATGTTCTACAGCAATCAGAGAAGTCTACAAAAAGACAGGTATGCAGTTAGCCCAATAACGTACTTGCAATATACAACTTTCACAATGTACATAAGAAGCATTACATTATCATTAATGGTACAATAATAGAATGAAACATGAAATAAAGTACATAGCTGTAAAGCAATAAAATCCAATTAAATGTATAAAACCCTATATACAAACAGTAACTGAGAAGGGACAACACTGAGGATTAGACAATGATAAGGATTGCACAGACTAAAATGTAAATATAACAGTGACACAGTAATTACTATTTACTTAGTCAATAAGACCAGGTGTTCATTGAAAAAAATTCTGTGATATATAATTTAAAATTTGATATATTTCGTGAATTATATTCTTTCAAAGATGTAGGGAGAGGTTTCCATGTTAGACATGACGCACTGCAGTTACTAGTATTTCATGTACTTTAAAAACAAACAACAAATCATGGAAACAATACTGGTTCATGAAAAAATGACAGTTTTGAATTTGACTCCCTCAAGTTCAAGGCAGTGGATCTCTTTGCCTACCTGAAAAAATTATATTGTTTGAATACACTTGTGTATACATATAAGAAAATACCATTTAGGAAGCTCCCGCAAAGTATTGGACTTAGAATCTCAGTTTGGTTGGAACTAGAGTAACCATTAGAGTTTAAATTGAATTTTGTATAGCCTATTCCAAAATTACTAGTCTACCTTCAAACCCTTACCTGAATAGGTGTTCACCGTGGATATTTAAAATTAAATCACAAATTACAAATGTGTACCATAAGCAGTTTTGCTACATAACACATTTTATGCACTACTGGATTGGTATTCTGAGACCAAAAGTTGAATACTGAAATAATGCTACTGCAGTGATTCAATTCAGTGGGCCCACACCCTCACTAAACATCTGATAATATTTGTGCATTATTCAAACTCCAGTTAATTACTGATCTTCAAATTTCACAGATGTGTCCTCCAAAATTAGCCAAAGGACAAAAGTCATATATTTTGTTGTGTTTATTGAGGGATGTAATAGATATCCAGTAACTTTAAAGTTACCATGATTTAGGGTAATTTTTAAATTGGACTGAAACTATTTTACGATCAAGTGAACTATGCAAGGACTCTGTTGTGAAAATCTTCTGGTCAAAAATGTTGACTCATTCTAAAATAACTACTGTCAATATTCTTTGTGGCAGGCAAATCTGTTGTGTAGCTTTCCATTGGATTTATTCGCACAAGAGAAATAAAATACTGGTATGTTCATGCTTGATTCTCCTTAAGTAAACAAATTAAAGACAAATCCTTCCAGTTGGGATATCCACTCCAGCTGGTGTATAGTTGGTATATGTTTCGACTCATTTGGTTCATGGGGCGTTTTCAAGTGTTACCAATCATGTCATTAGCCTTTAAACCATGATGTTTTTGCATGCTAGGCTATCTCATGGACCCCCACACAGCTGTTGCCAAGGTCGTAGCGGATCGCCACGCATCACAGGACGGCACTCCCATCATCCTTTGTTCCACAGCTCACTACGGCAAGTTTGCCTCTGACGTTCTCCAGTCTCTGGGACACCAAACCTCCTCACTGGACGATCCGTTAACGTCGTTTGGTAAATTGAAGGAGATTGACCTGCGACCTGGTATGCATGCATTACTAGAGCAGTCCATCCGTAAGCCTGCCATACACAAAAAGGTGATCAACCCTTCCATGGAAGAAGTAACACGAGCAGTGGAAGACTTTGTGATGGAAAGGGAGGATGGAACGAAGGAAAAAACAAGATTGCATGAGTGACGAGAGTGATGCCTAGTACTGCATACACCATATATTACACCATACAGAATTGTTAAGAGTGTGCTTTAAGTATTTAATTTTTGTGTTCATATCATAATTTGTCTTTCAAAGTGTGTACACTCCAAAGAATGCCTTAAGTTACATAGCAAGCTTCCACATGCTTTTTGCATGAAATCAGGGTATGTGTGTATATATATTTATTTACATTTTCAAATCTAGCATTCAAATAATGTAATAAATGAAAATTAATCAAATAAATAATAAAGTATTCAAATAATAGTTTGTCTTTCAAAGTATATACAAACTTTCACATGCTTTTGCATGAAATCAGAATACATGTATGTTTATAGCATTATTCATTTTTTATTGTATTTATATATTTATTTATTTATTCATTCATTTTATCTAGCATTTCCTTGTAGATAGTAGTAGATATAGTTGCACCAAAAGTATTTTTCTCCTGTCAGTATCTATTTTTTATTTGTTTAATTTTGGACTGTCTTTCATAGTCAAAACATTCCAATTACATGTATTACCACAAATGTTAAGATAATAGAATGTTATCACGTTATTGTTTTCTGAAGAATTATGTTCATAGAGTTTTAGCAACTATGGACTACCTTGAATGTGGTTAAATAGGAGTTTTGTTTCATTAAAAGTTTGCTACAATTCATGCAATTTATAGTTAACCATCATAGTCTTTTTTTAAGAAATCGATAAATGTGCTTTATTTTGAACATGAAATTATGTTCTTCTTCTTTATTTAGTTTATAAAACAGTTCTACCAGTTAAGAGAGACATATTTTCTCTACATGCTTGCATAGGTTATGTGGTTAAATAGTGATTGTCTTTCATATTATATAACACCAAAGATTTCCTGGAGTATTCAGACACATGTGCATTTCAAACTTTTCGTTTGATCCGATTGTTTCACCTATGAAATGGCATTGTATTTCGTGTGTGATATATGTACTCAGTTGATAGATTTTAAGGTAAGAATAACTTATTTCCCACTACTGTTAGGACTTATCTTGTAAGTGTATAAATGATGATACATGTATGTCCTTCTGTGAAAATAATTTATTCCTCGTGTGATAAGATTCGCAGAAAGCTTTGATATGCTTTTGCAAGAACTCAGTAAATATGTTTTTTGTATCTAACATTGAATTGTCTGAATGTGGCTGCATTCTCTTCAAAGGGTCTTATCTAAAAGTGACTTTATTTTCTACTGGTGATTATATTGTGTTTGATTAAATAGTGGGTATCTTTCAATGTTACGTTCCAAAGATTGTCCTTTTTTCAAGTTATCAGTAAATGTGGCTGTTTTGTATGTTTCCTAGAATATTCTTCTTGAATTTAGTTCAAAGAATTCAGTTTATAGATTTTAAGCTAGTAGTTCTTATCTTGTAATTGGATAATCAGTTTCCTTTCAACTAAAGAGTGCCTTGACTGATGCAATTCTTAGCAATCCATTACATGCTTTTCACAAGAAATCAGTGACTTTGTTGTCATCATTGTGGGGGTATATAATACAGGGACTCAATTTTCTGAATTAAGTTTATCAAATAATATTTTTTTTATAGTTTTCACTCCTACCAAATATTTCCTGCTAGTATGCATAAGTTGTAGTTAGAAATTGGTTTGTCTGTCACTTCAACCTTTTTAATCTAGCCATGTTGGAACCAGATTAGCACCAATTCGGATACGCGATTTATGATCAGGTAAATGTAATATTTCTATTATTTATGTATTTATAACATTTTCACTTGTTGTTATGATTACTTGTGACAACTGTCATGTTCTTGTGATTCATATGAAGTATAAATGATTTGAAATAGAATTATCACTTCATTCATGGTTGTGAATGAAAAACAACATACACTTTGTGATAGAGGTCATTTAACCCTATAGTTAACGTGGGGGGGGTCAATTTGACCCCCCCCCCCTCGACAAATTTCGCGACCACGCCGCCGCGCAAATTTTTTTTTACCGGGGTGCTACGTGATTTTTACTTTCAAGTCTGCGGCACTTTTAGACGTTTCGGAAAATGCGACATAGCGTGACGAGTGGCCTGGGATTTTATAATGCATGTAACCGTCCGGAAAATGCTCAAAAGGAAGGCGTGATTGTCGTGTACAAATCATATAGAAATTTGTGTTTCAGGCCAAAATCATAGAATGTAATGAAATATTTTGTGCTTTTACTGGGTTGAAATGAATTAATTTTATGTGTTTATGATTGAAAAGAGTGTCCAACAAATGTTTCCATGGAAAAAACAATAGAACAAGGTCGAAAAAACAAAAAATATCATAACAATTCACAAAACAATAAAAATACATAAGAATTAATTCATTCGGTAAATGTTTTTGTAGCATAACTGTTAATAATGTCAAATGAATATCTCTACCAAAATTACCGCATTCTACTAGCTGATTTTAGTAGTTAGAGCTGCACCAAAATTTCATAGCAATTATTCCATAATTAATACTTAGAAATAGAAATACAAATATTTTTTGAATTTACTATAGAGTCATGTAGTTTAACATTCGGCTCTATGCGGAGCACAAATTTTGGGGGATTGCGCGACTCGCGCGATGAGTCTGAGGCGGGGGTCAAATCTGACCCCCCCCCAGTAAAACGTCTAAATAGCCCAGTTTAAAATGGTTAACAGGAAACTCGGACAACTCTTGGCCTCATTCATGGGATCTGATATTAATGAATTTCAGAGACTACCTCAAGTGTTTAGATACATAGAAAATTTTCACATCCATTTTGCAAGATATCAATAAATGTGCTTTAACTTTACAAGTATATCATAAGGCATTGTTTGGGAGGATTTAATTAAGGAAATGAATACAGATCATTGAGTTGTAGCTACGACTAAATTATATTTTTTGTACCTGTAGGTGGTTAAATGGTGATTTGTTTTTCAATATGTATTTTCTTGTATTCCAAAGATTGTCTCGAGTATTAAGATGTATATAATACTTCATTTTAATGACTAGTTATTTCCATTAATTTTTTTTCTCAGAACTATTTGAAACATGTCAACAGATTGTAACAACCAGCTAATAGGTGCGTCTACACCTACCGAAACTTCGCGAAGTTTAACTTCCCAATATTTTGCAGTGTAGATGCAAACTTCGCGAAATTATACCTGCGAAACTTCCCGCGAAAAATCCTGCTCATGGGGTAGGATTTTTCTCGGACACCGCGAAATGTCGCGCGACATTTGCAGTGTGGACGCAAACTTCGCGAAATTTCGTGGGGTGCAGTATCCCGTTGATCATTTCCGGTACGAAACGTGGGCCGCATGAAGGTTGGTAGTCGCTCTCTCCAGTGTACATGTATGCGCATTACATGCATGAAGAGTGTCTGAGTTTGGAAACTAATATGTGTGATTTTCAGGGCAATTTGCAGGAACACAATTCCCTTTGGTAAAAACAGATAATGGGGACAGATTTCCCATGCACATAGGAAACAGTACGGCGGCGAATTCCTTTTGTCGACAGCAAAAATATTGAACAAAGCTGTGGTTGCCTTCAAAGTTCAGATCTTCGTCGCAGAAGTATTGAATGATATTTTCTGCCATTAATGGCATCATAATTATACACACTTGCCAAGTTCATGCATGCAGTTTAGCTGGTTGCATAATATTGTTTTCGCGCGCTCAAGACATCCAGACCGCATTGTGTACCTTCTACCGCACATGCGCATTATCAACCAAATTTTCGGGAAGTTTGATCTAGTAAAGATCGGGAAGTTTCGGGCTAGTGTGGATGCACGTATGAATTTTCGAGAAATTTTATGAAACTTCGCGAAATTTAACTTCGCGAAATTTAACTTCGCGAAGTTTGGTAATGTAGACGCACCTATTGAGTCTTAAAATCTCAACACCCCACAGTGAAAGTTATGATATGGTTATTGAAAGCTCTTTAAATGTGATAATGTTAATTTACATTGTGTAATATTTATGAAAGAAATTTTGTCATTTAACTGTACTTAATGCCGATGTGTAGTTTTGGTCAATCAGACAAATTTTTCATCTATCTTTCACAAAGTATGGTATAGTCACGACAGGCATCAGAAAACAACATCAAACGTACTGAAAATTATTCATGACATATTGTGATTCCATAATTATCAGAGAGCAGAGCACAATTTTCAAGACATTAATAGATGGATGTTTAAAAAAAAACAATAGCAGCAAATTTGTTTTTA
>JZLH01S0598756.1:13704-28052 GCA_001188425.1 Eucidaris tribuloides
GCTGCCGTTATGGTTCTTCATTAAAAGATGTACGTTATTACATTTAGCCTTCAGGATAGCGTTCCTTGAATGGCCTTATACTATTTACGGACGGTCAATTGCCTCATTCCGGTAAATGAAATCTTCATGATCTTGCGTTGGGTGGCTTACAAGGAGTTCATCCAAGGTTCTTTTATTTTCCCGATTCGTTAGTTGCATCCTCCGCTCGACTGTCGATTGATTCCGATGTGCGCAAAGGAGGTTAAACACGATGGAAACACTCAAAGATCGAGGAACCGAGCGAGTTACATCACGGTCAAGTGTATGTGAACTATAAGGTCGAGGAAAAGGTCACCAGTTGCGGATATCTTAATTCAAATCTCTGTGATTAGTGACGGAAAATCAGGAGATACATCGTAGGCAGTTGGCGGATTGAGGAGCTACATTTTCGAGGGGGTTTTCCGTCGCGACTACACCGTACTACGGGAATGAAATGGCGAGTTTTAATGAAAGACGCTGGACATTAATGGGTATAACGATATGTGAAGGGGTAAAATGGTTACATTATAATGTTTTCGGAATGTTCTTTTTTGATCGGTGTAGTCTTTTCTGTCACTTAAATGTCTCCTTTCAGCATTTTTTGACGCACGAGAGTGGCGGGCACATGCATGCCTCTATACCGCTGTGACTCAACCAAGTAGAAACAACGAAGCTCCCTTATCAGACAGACATCCTTACTAAAGCGTAACATATACTTCACATTATGTGTCATTTTACTGGCCATCGGCTTCGTTAAAGACGTTTCCCATCAATGAAATCGATTCAACATAAGCCTGCCTCACGAGCTCAATATAGAGTAGGAATCGATTAACAAGAAACCAGCAGGTCATGCACCATTATTTCCAATATAAGCATTTGTGTAACCATCCTTGAGACATTCGAAAACATCACCCTTGCGTAAACTAACTCTTCAAAACTCCTATGCGTAATCGACCTAAATTTTAATACAGAGGCGGCTGGGCTGATTATTCCAGTCGATGCAAACCAAACATTTTCAGAGCACTAACAGATCCATTGTTTGTTTGTTTGTGAGGTGTGTGTGTGTGTGTGTTGTTGTGTGGTGGTGTTTGTCTGTGTGTGTGTGTTGTGTCGTGTGCGCGTGTTGTGTGTTTGTGGTCGAAAAAAACCCCTTTGGAATCCGTACATTGTATAGGCATACAGAGGTGGGTGAGGGGAATTGGGTGTTCAAACACACCCCTTTATTTCTGGCAAACACACCTTTCTGCTGAAAATACCTTTAGAAAATAGACTGATAGAGGCACATGGTTCCCGACTGACGTATACTAATGATCCTTTTCGGCTCAGACAGGCTCTTGTATACCTCTAAATAGTGGTATCCGTTTTATTTCTGGACCACATTCTTTAAGTGATGCTAAACATTGTGGAGCTTCAATTATAAAAAAAATTGTCAAACTTTTCTGAGCTACATAGTAGTGTTGAATGGACAAGTAAACACCCCTAGAATAAAGTTTTGAAATTTATGCTGCACTGCAAGCATATGAATGAATAAACAATTATTACTCGGTCTGCGAGTAAAAAAAATTAGCCTAGATCCACACACAGTAAGTTACGGGCAGGAAATGAGCCAATGTGAATTCGGTCAACTTTACGATTTGTTTCACTTTTTTAAAGCCCATTACATATCATTTTGAATTACAATTTTTTCAGGCCTTCATTTTTAGACCTTTCAAAGACACTTACGAGGGTGTCGCAGGAATTATGGCAGCTCACTTCTTTTTTTTGTTGTAAATATTAGTCAGGGCTTTACCCTTTTGGAAATAGCTACGAGATATCTTGTGTTGCGGTCCTACGGAAAATGTGTGTTAATCAAAATCAAAATCGTCTCCAACGGTTATAGGGCTTGGTCCTGACTTAGGAATAAAATTTAAATTTTGATAAGGAATTCGCTACATTTTACCACTCCAACATACCTTAAAGAGAAATTTGGCCAGTTATCATGTTAAAGCAACTATATTATAAATTAGGGGTTGCATCTCTGAAAAATGATATTATGAGGCGTGTCAATTTTGCATGTTTTTTCGGGCGTGTCATTTATTTTTTTGGACTGAAAATCGTGAAACCATGCAAACAACAACGATTACATTTTTAAAGAAAATAAGTGTTTCTCTTCATCCTGTCATGTACTCGAATTTATCTGGTTTTACCTTCCTAGGTTTTTATGGAAAGCAGTAAAAGTGCACTCAAGAATTTACCCTATCTATTATGTATGGTTAGTTTCAGGGTATTCAATTTGCCCGTAGAAATGTTTGATCACTTTTGAAGTGTCGCATTTATTTTTAGAAATGGAGCGAGAGAGACAGAAAAAAAATCCGACACAACAAATAATGTCAGCTGTAAAATGATTGTAGGTTACTAGGCACTGTTGCTATATTTTATTTCACCTTCGCTCACCCTTCACATAACATAATTACATTTACTACTGCTAAGAGCTCGTACAACATTCATTATTACGTATATGATGATTTTACACGCCTGCGCGCTATTGCACACGCACGTCTGCTACTAAAGCATGGATGACAGAGGCCCAAATACATTATCTGTGCGCGGAGAATTGAATAATCAATAATTCGTTGCCATTTTTTTTTTTTATTATTTAAGTCTTTGTTTAACACTTCTATCGTGTCTTTTTGCCAGTGACTCGGGATCAGACATTTTTTTCACCCTTTCTTCGATAACAGGTCAAACAAACTGTCTTGACGCGGAATATGTCTGGAGGGAACTCACTCTGGAGCAGGCTAGAACGTAAGATCTCGAAATCGAATTGATAAACTGTATTCCCTCGTATATGTTCTTCATGGCGCTCTAAATACATTGAAATCTGCGCCTTTTCCCCGTCGGCCTTTATTCAGATATATGTTCGGTTACGGGTGTTAATTTGTTTTCTATATAAAGCACACAACATTCAAACGTTGGTTGAAAACACAGCTCAGTTTACCCACAAAATTTGGAACTTCCTATATACAAACGCCCTTGTAATCGTTGTCAAAATAACCAGGTGATATATGGTACACAAGATGTGCGATGCGTAAATCATAAGTGTATCATACGCCTACATTAGTAAGTACATTTGACGCGGTCGACATTTTATTTGCTAAAACAAACACTGCTGAAAAATAACACCGTCGTACGTACGGTTGTTATTTTTTCAAATTTGTTGGTGTTACAATAAAATGTCGGACCGGCTGCAAATACGTATGTTGGCTTCTAAAAGCTGGTACACTGCTACCTAGTCTTCTATATTATAGGATCATCTCGATGTTAAATTTGCAATTTCTTTATATTTTGCAGAAACATCTTTTAGTTATAAAAAAAAAAATGTCGTTTCAGGACCAGTTTTGCACAATTGCAGTGACAATGACCACCTTTTGTAATTTCAGAATTCAGAACCAAATGAACACCTTTGAACATTTACAAATTGACAAGAAACAAGAAACATAAAAAACCGCTGCTCAGCAAATTCCGTGTGTTAGGAAATCTGGATCTAGTGTTTTACTCACGGATAAATTAAGTGAAAAAGTATACGTCGTCAAAACACAGTCGCTTTATCCAAACGAAATTTCATCACCTAAATGCGGTCGATAATACTAACCGAATCTTTTAGTTTTAAAAAAAATGTTCGTTTCAGGACCGTTTGCCACAATTGCCAGTGACAATGACCACCTTTTGTAATTTCAGAAATCAGACCCAAATTGAACAACCTGCTGAAACATTTACAATTTGACTAAGAACAAGAACATAAAAAAAACCTGCTCAGCAAATTTGCTGTTAAGGAAATCTGGAATCTGTTTTTCTACGGATAAATAAAGTGAAAAGTATACGGTCGTTCAAAAACGAGTAGCTTTATCCAACAGAAATTCATCAACCTAAATGCGCTCGATAATCTAACCGATATTCTAAACCCTCGCGTAGGCCTAACGGATCCCCATAATGGACACGTAAATTGCCTGTATTCATAACAAATAAAAACAGTCATCATCCTCAGCCATAACACGATTGTTAGAAGCCATTCTCTCTCCATCTCGCGTGCTTGTCATCTTATCATCTCTCAGAAACTTCATCTTCTCCTCCTCCTCCCTCATCATCCCGATCAGGCTGAATTAAATTAATCACGTCTCTCGTCACCTTCTTATCATGAAGGTCCCTGGTAAAAGTCCTCCTGCTTTACCAATTCCGCCGATAGATTCTATCGAGGTTCTTTCGAGCCTTGATAGTCTCTTCGTGCGGTTCATCTTTTTTCATCAGATAAATGCATGTGATATACGACCCCCTCCAGTTTTTCCTATCCCTGGATCGATGGCGAGCGAGTCATTAATGTATGACTTACCGATCATTGTATTTAAGGAGAATTATTAGTAAACTGTTCGATGTGTCGCATAGTGATTTTAATGTGCATACACGTGTTGACTTCCGATAATTTTATCCACGCAATCATTAGTTATGCATACTGAATCCAACTACAGCAAACTTTATTTGAAACATCATCGTGATTCATAAGGATAAAAGCATCGAATAAGACACGAGTTGCCTGAGTTTTCACTCCCCCTATAGAGGTCATCAGTTTATTGAACCAGAAATAGAAAAATACGCATATTAGATGCAGCATTGTTTCTTGGGGAATCTGCCGACCACGTTGCTTGTTTAAGGGGAAATAGATTGGAGACGTCTCTATTTTTGAAAAATGGGAAAAATGTTTAGAATCAGGTACACTATTCAAGGCTTGTGCTGTTGCCATTTCTTGGTTTAAATGTTAGAACTTTTGAACAATCACCATCATTACTCATTGTGACAGGACTAATTCTGCATGTTACATTTTGATTACTCGACTCAATTTCTGCCAGGCCCACAGATTTAAGTTCAACACTGCTAAAATAAAAATTCTTGTTTCTCCAACAAGTAATCAATCAAGACAAAATCTCGCCAGCTGGTGTAATACATTGCGTAATAATGTTTCAACGTATTTGGTTTCTTGAGCGATTTCTGACTTCTCCAATTCTGATTAAAGACACTATTATAACACTGTGGAAGACTTTCAAAAAATTTGTTCGAACTTTGCTATCTTGTATATATCACAGTTGTTTTGGAATTGACATATAAACACCCTAGAACACAAAAGTTTGGACGTATGCTGTCACTAGTACATATTGTGCAGATACATTGGCCACATTAATTTTATATCGGGCGCGATAGGATATCTGCCAACACAGCAGTCATATGAGAAAAGCTGGAATGGTTCTCCAATGATTTTCACTTTTAAAGCACTTAACGATTGTTTTACACTGCAAGATTTTTCAGGGGCTTCATTTTTTGACTGTATCAAAGACACTAGTAGCATGGGAATCATGTAGCTCAGATTTTTTAAACTGGAAACTTTTGTTATTACAGTGCTTTAATGCCTCCAAGAAGGGAAAGCGGCGCTAATGCCGAAGGCCGTTTGAGTTTGTAGTTGTTAATAAACGTCACCTTTCTCCTTCTTTCAAAGATTTTAGAGTTAACGACCTTCTCATTTTTCATCGAAGATATATACTGATGATGACTGCTAGCAGTAGATAATGCATAGTAACATGGCTAACGACCAATTGCATACGCAAATATCTATTCATCAACATGGATAGCGTATTATGATAACTTGTCTACAAAATACAAAATAAACTATGTAATGGAGTATGTATCGGTATGTAGTGACTTTTCCATTGACTGACTTCAAAATCAAAAGTGGAACTGTGGAAGTAATAGTTTACTTAAAGTGATATGCTAACATTGTGGAAGCTTCAATTTAAAAAATTGTCAAACTTTTGATATTCTGAGCTTACACTAGTATGTGTTCAATGGATTAAATAAACCACCCCTAGCATAACAAGAAGTTTGGAAGTTACACTGCCAAATGGCAATTATGCCATGAATAAACAATTAAAAACTCGGGACGCGAGTTTTAACTCGCCTAGGTGTACCACACCCAGTAAGATTATGGAGGAAATGGTCAGGGATCTGGATCAACTTTCGATTTTTCCACATTTTTTAAGCCACCTAAATAATCATTTTTGAATACAATTTTTTTCAGGGCTTCATTTTAGACCTTCATCAAGAGACACTGGTAGCCATGGGCGAATCATTGTGGCTCAGATTTTTTTTTAACTTGGTAAATGTTAGCAATACCTTTAAGCCAGCAAATAGCAAAATATTTGAGAGGAAAGACAGTACAGTATAGTAGTTAGTTAGTAGTAGCAGAGTAGTAGTAGTAGTATTAGTAGTAGTAGTAGTAGTGTAGTAGTAGTAGTCGTCGTCGTCGTCGTCGTCGCCCCTTTCTTAGTATTAGTAGCGACAACATTAGTCCCATTATAAATGATAAAATGTCTCATTTTTTTTCTACCTGCTAGGACAACCTCGCCATTTCACCAGGTAGCTGCACCTTTCCCTAAAATTATTCAAATTGAAAGAACAAAAGTGAGAAAGCATTAGACACGATGAAATCACATTTGACAGTATATTTGCAAGTAAATTGATGCATGTTTTAGACAAGTGCCTCTAGGTCTTGTTCTTGATTCGGTTACATTTGAGAATCATTTACAAATTATGTAACTCCTGGAAGATGATGAATAGAAATATTTTAAGCTTGGTTTTGTTGCATTTTAGTCTCGAACACCGCAGTGACGGAACATTAACCGCTTTAACAATAACTCGCTTTAACAACTTGACGTGATGGCGCCATAGAGACTCAAGATGATTACCTCTCGGGTTCTACACTTCGTTCACTTCTATCTACATTACTGTTGCGACGCAATTTATCCGCCTTCCCATACGACATTACAAATCACATTACTTATAAAAGCATGACATTGCCTGGTTATTACGCTAATCGAAATATAATATGACAAATTACAGGCTGCAGAAAAAAACAGTGAAAATCTTCTTGCAAACCTAGTAAAATGCTTTTTGTTTGTAGTTTTATCTTCAGATTGTAATTTAGGGTTGTTCCATTCTATTAGATCGCACGTATAAGCCTACCATAGCCTATTGTGTTTGCGTATACACTGTATTAATCTTCGCACCTGCCTAAAGAATCTCCTTTTTCAGACATTGAATACTCTATAACAAAGTTTTCAATATTTGCACATTTCCGCCAAACATTAATCTTCCTGTACCAATTATCACAAAACTTCATAGAATTGCAGGCGTGATCTTTAAGGTTTTGTAAGAAAAAAAGGTGTGGGAGCGGGCGCGGTCATTAGAAAAAAAAAGGCTTTATGCCACATTTCGTGTTCATGTACCGTTGTAGCTGTTTGGAGCAAAATGTTATGTAACAAAATAATACTGGAAAGCTACGATAATTATAAACCCTGAATTGAATAAAGAAACGTAGGAATACATTTTGTTCTAGTACCAGCGAAGTGAATTCATGAATAGTCTGCCGCTAAATATCGCGCGCACCACGTAAGATGACAGTTAATTATTGAATTATGCGAATTAGATAAAAGGCTTAAGTGCACACGAGGCGTGATTCAAAACTTACGTGTACCACGTCATTGCTGCGATGGACATACTGTCAACCGTCTTAAACACAGGCCATATTCAGGGATTGTGTTGTGACGCAATGGGCGTGTGCAGGTCGCAAGTAACAAAACGGCTGCGCACTTGCTGCAAATCAAAAATTATAATTAAATTCAAGAGCGGCCATTGTCCTGTGTACCGATGTGTGACCTTTAACAAGCAAAAAACGCCCGCATCACTGGGTAAAAACGCAACCACGGTTCATTTACTACACATAACAATACGTAAACTCCTGGACTCCTTTTATATCATTAAATATTCAAGCAGGGGTTATTCTGTGTTTTTAAATTCGCGCTAACATTTACCAGCAGTTTAAAAAATGTGAGAGCCTACTAATCCTTCACGCTCCAAGTTGTCTTATGATAAGGTCTAAAGAATGCAAGCCCTGAAAAATTATATTTCAAAATGATGATATGTTCTTTTCAAAAAGTGAAATTACAAGCATGCAAATTGACCGGATTCACCTGCCATTTTTCCCATGACTTACCTGTGTGCGATCTAGGCACTATTTTATCATCACCGGAGTAGAAATTGGTTTATTCATGCATACCTTGCCATTGCGCAGCATTAAAAACTTCCCAAACTTTTTTTCTAGGGTGTTTATTTGTTTCATTTTGAACACTACTATGTAGCTCAGATATCAAAGTTGACAATTTTTGAAATTGAAGCTCCACAATGTTAGCCTATCACATTATAACACGGACAGAACTCGTAGTAGTCACGTTATTGTTAACCCATGTTATAGATGTCGCGCCACCGTGTACAGTGTAATCAATACCAGACAGTGGCGGGCGGGAGTTTTATTTGGCACTTAACGAAATGCGAGCGACTATTAAATCCGGGCCAATCCTCTCATGCTGAAAGGTACACTGGGTAGCCTATTACCCCTATAGTCTGCCACGATCGACGGCTATTGTTTATAATTATTGCATAATCAGCAAGTGGAATAATTAATTTTCCACTTTTTAACCCCAGTTCTGAAAGGCTTAGACTGTTTGTAACAGTTGAATAAAATACATCAACTGACCATTAATCGTTCGTGCAGGCAGAAACGTCGCCATAGCAAATGCTCTACGCACAATCTCAGTTACAGTAAAGTGTTTGTAACGTGAAACCATTGGCTTATTTCACATGAAACTGAACAGTATTGTGGGTCTTGACGTCCTTCTGTCAGATATATATTAGGCAGCATCAGAAATATGCGAATAAGTATCTTTATTTTCAAATTTAGAGACACATACATGTTACTGTTAACGACATTTTGCTAGAGCATTTGCTAACGACTATTCTACCGGCGCACGACGATATGAATTGATAATATGGAACCCGGTTTATTGTCCAGATAATATCCGGCGTGGCCATAAACTAGCCATACCTGGTTTTCGGGAATAGATTATATGCACACAATACATATCATGAAGTCAAGAAGCACGCACTCATGAATAACCTATATAACCCACGGTACTGCAATTCCCATTTGGCACGCAAGTTGCATCATTTACTTTTCTTAGTGGGTAAAATATTGAAGTTGCAATGTTATTGTTTGAAGTGTTTTGTATGCCTAAAGATTGTCTGCGATTCCCCTCTGTCGCCTTATGGTCAACATTTGGCGACTATACATGTAAATAGGATGATCGCTTTGCAGCGTAAGCTCGCGGTTCGCGTGTTTTATTTGCTAATTCGAATCGAAACAGTTTGCAGGAGCCACGGCTAGACGTTTTTTTTTTTCTTTCTTTTTTCGTTTTACATAAAGTGGGGGAACAGGTGACCTTCCACAGAATTATCTCTAAGTAACACAATCTCTTTTTAAAGTTTTTCTGTAGTGTAGGTATCAACGGCACGAAACGTCCGCATTCACGAATATAAATCAACTTTTAACGGCAAATTGTGATTGATCGTGATATCTAGCTATATGGCGGGAAATCCAGTCAGCTGTCAACGTCATAAATCACAATCATGATCGTTTGCGACGTCAATCTTAGTGTTTATTGTATGCTCGTTATGTGAACTATGAGCAAAGCAACATTAGCGAACCATTGCGAAATTTAGGCCACCGGTAGCAATGAATGTGTTTAGTTAAAGGTGATATCACTCGGTGGTACGGACCATGATAATGCATAATTTTACTGTTAGATACCGATTCAACGCCCCTTAAAAGTTCACCTCAATTATTGTTTATTTGTTTATTTTGGCGATGAATGAATTTATATTCTGAATAAACAACACACGCACAAGTCTGATTGTTGCGGATTTTCTATGTGTTTTGAAACAGTTTCAAACGTTAATTGGCAAAACATTTGAAACATCAATGGACGCATGCATGTCTTGAGCGCTAATATCAAATCGAATCAAATCAAATCAAATCAAATCAAATCAAATCTATAGTGTTTGAACACTATCTCCAGTAAACGGACGAAAGTGGCACGCAATTAATTTCAGTCATCGGTTCCTCTTTATACTTCACACGAAAACCAGGATGAATTATACAAATTTCGTAAATACGAAATTATTATGGTGTTTTATTAAGTGTATAGTGTATAAATATAACTAAGATTAGTCAAAATAAACATGTGCTGATTAACCATCAAAGTAACATGATTCAAAATAAATTCGTGTTCAAATTGTTGATCGAATTTCGTATGATGTACCCATGGTTGATTTTAGAACTTTTCATTTTTTTCTGTCATACATCGGTGTTATACACCTGTCTTGCGACTAACGTGATAAATGGTACGTTAGAAATTATGTATAGCACCTGAGAGGTGAGTGTCGCTTTAACTCTTATCATGCCAAAGTCACAGATCTGTACCGAATAATACACATAAGTTAATATAGAGGTTTAAATCCTCTGGCATGTTTGTTACGAGGTTGCGATGCCCTCCCCTATATTTCTGGTTCTTATTAAAAGATGACGTTATTACATTTAGCCTTCAGATAGCGTTCCTGTGAATGGCCTTATACTAGTTTACGGACCGAGTCAATTGCCCTCATTCCGGAAATGAAATCTTCATGATCGTGGTGGTGGTACAAGGAGTCATCCAAGAGTTCATTTTATTTTCCCGATTTTAGTTGCATCCTCCGCTCGACTGTCATTGATTCCGATGTGCGAAAGGAGGTTAACAGCGATGGAACACTCAAGATCGAGGAACCGAGCGAGTTACATCCACGGTCAAGTGATGAACTATAAGGTCGAGGAAAAGGTCACAGTTGCGGATATCTTAATTCAAATCTCGTGATTAGTGACAGGAAAATCAGGAGATACATCGTAGACAGTGGCGGATTGAGGAGCTACATTTTCGAGGGGGTTTTCGTGGCGTACAACCGTACTACGAGGAATGAAATGGGAGTTTTAAGAAAGACGTGACATTAAATGGTAAACGATATGTGAAGGGGTAAAATGGTACATTATAATGTTTTCGGAATGTTCTTTTTTTGATCGGTGTGTTCTTTTTCTGTCACTTAAATGTCTCCTTTCAGCTTTTTGACGCAGAGAGTGGCGGGCACATGCATGCCTCTATACCCGCGTGGACCAACCATAGAAACAAACGAAGCATCCCTTATCAGACAGACATCCTTATAAAGCAGTACAATACTTCACATTATGTGTCAATTTTACTGGCCATCGCTTGTTAAAGACGTTCCCAATCAATGAATCGATCAACATAAGCCTCCTCACGAGCTCAATATAGAGTAGGAATCGATTAACAAGAAACCAGCAAGGTCATGCACCATTATTCCAATATAAGCATTGTGTAACTCCTTGAGACATCGAAACATCACCCTTGCGTAAACTAACTCCTTCAAACTCCTTGCGTAATCGACCTAAATTTAATACAGAGGCGGGCTGGGCTGATTATTCCAGTCAGATGCAAACAAACATTTTCAGAGCACTAACAGATCAATTGTTTGTTTGTTTGTGTGTGTGTGTGTGTGTGTGTGTGTGTGTGTGTGTGTTGTGTGTGTGTGTGTGTGTGTGTGCGTGTGTGTGTTGTTGTGTGTGTGTGTGTGTTTGTGTGTGTGTGTGCGTGTGTGTGTTTGTGTCGAAAAAAAACCCCTGATCCGTACATGTATAGGCATACAGAGGTGGGGAGGGGATTGGGTGTTCAAACACACCCTTTTTTCTGGCAAACACACCTTTCTCCTGAAAATACCCCCTTTAGAAAAGACTGATAGAGGACATGGTTCCCGACTGACGTATGACTAATGATCCTTTTCGGCTTCAGGGACAGGGCTCTTGGTATACCTCTAAATAGTGGTATCCATGTTTTATTTTCTGACCACATTCTTAAAGTGATAGGCTAACATTGTGGAGCTTCAATTTAAAAAAATTGTCAAACTTTTCTGAGCTACATAGTAGTGTTGGAATGGACAAGTAAACACCCTAGAATACAAAAGTTTTGAAATTTATGCTGCCACTGGCAAGATATGAATGAATAAACAATTATTACTCGGGGCGAGTAAAAAAAAATAGCCTAGATCCACACACAGTAAGTCTATGGGAGGAAATGAGCAAGTGAATCCGGTCAACTTACGATTTTCACTTTTTTAAAGCATTACATAATCATTTTGAAATACAATTTTTTCAGGGCTTCATTTTTAGACCTTTCAAAGACACTTAGAGGGTGGAGGATTATGGAGCTCACATTCTTTTTTTGTTGTAAATATTAGTCAGTGGCTTTAACCCTTTGGAGACTAGCTACGAGATATCTTGTGTTGCGGCCTACGGAAAATGTGTGTTACATCAAAATCAAATCGTCTCCAACGGTTTAATAGGGCTTGGTCCTGACTTACAAATAAAAATTTAAATTTTGATGAGGAATTCGTACATTTTACCACTCACAAAACATACCTAAAGAGAAAATTTGGCCAGTTATCAGGTAAAGCAACTATATTCTAAATTAGGGGTTGCATCTCTGAAAAATGATATTATGAGGGTCAAATTTTGCAATGTTTTTCGGGGCGTGTCAATTTATTTTTTTGACTGAAAATGTGAAACCATGAGGAAACAAACGATACATTTTTAAAGAAAATAAGTGTTTCATCTTCATCCTGTTCATGTACTCATTTATCTGGTTTTACCTCCTAGGTTTTTAGGAAACGCGTAAAGTGCACTCCAAGAATTTACCCTATATTATTATGTGGTTAGTTTCAGGTATCCAATTTGCCCGTAGCAAATGTTGATCACTTTTGAAGTGTCGATTTATTTTTAGAAAGAGCGAGAGAGACAGAAAAAAATCCCGAACACAACAAAATAATGTCAGTGTAAATGTTGTAGGTTACTAGGCACTGTTGCTATTTTTATTCACCTTCGCTCACCCTCTCCATAAACATAATTATATTTACCTACTGCTAAGAGCTCGTACAACATTCATTATTACGGTATATGATGAATTTACACGCCTGCGCGCTTTGCACACGCACGTCTGCTACTAAAGCATGGATGACAGAGGCAATACATTATCTGTGCCGCGGAGAATTGAATAATCAATAATTCGTTGCCATTTTTTTTTTAATATTTAAGTCTTGTTTACACTTTATCGTGTCGTTTTGCAGTACTCGGGATCAGACATTTTTTTCCCCTTCTCTTCGATAACAGATCAACAAACTGTCTTGACGCGGAATATGTCTGGAGGGAACTCCACTCTGGAGCAGGCTAGACGAAGATCTCGAATCGAATAGATAATGTATTCCCTCGATAATGTTCTTCATGGCGCTCTAAATACATGAAATCTTGCGCACCTTTTCCCCCGTCGGCCTTTATTCAGATATATTTTCGGGTTACGGGTGTTAATTTGTTTTCTATATAAAGCACACAACATTCAAACGTTGGTGAAAACACAGCATCAGTTACCCACAAAATTTGGTACTTCCCTATAACAAACGCTTGTACAAATCGTTGTCAAAATAACCGTGATATATGGTACACAAGATGTTGCCGATGGTAAATCATAAGTGTATCAATACGCTACATAGTAAGTACATTTGACGCCGGTCGACATTTTATTTGTAAAACCAACACTGTTGAAAAATAACACCGTCCGTACGTACGGTGTTATTTTTTCAAAATTGTTGGTGTTACAAATAAAATGTCGACCGGTGCCAAAGTAGTGTTGGGCTCTAAAAGCATGTACACTGTATCTAGTCTTCTATATTATAGGAATCATCTCGATGTAAATTTGCAATCTTTATATTTTTGCAGGAAACACTCTCTTAGTTAAAAAAAAATGTTCGTTTCAGGACCAGTTTGCCACAATTGCAGTGACAATGACCACCTTTTGTAATTTCAGAAATTCAGAACCAAAATGAACACCTGTGAAACATTTACAAATTGACAAGAAACAAGAAACATAAAAAAAACCCTGCTCAGCAAATTTGTGTTAAGGAAATCTGGAAATCTAGTGTTTTACTCACGGATAAATAAAGTGAAAAAGTATACGTCGTCAAAACACAGTAGCTTTATCCAACAGAAATTCATCAACCTAAATGCGTCGATAATACTAACCGATCTTTTAGTTTAAAAAAAAATGTTCGTTTCAGGACCAGTTTGCCACAATTGCAGTGACAATGACCACCTTTTGTAATTTCAGAAATTCAGAACCAAAATGAACACCTGTGAAACATTTACAAATTGACAAGAAACAAGAAACATAAAAAAAACCTGCTCAGCAAATTTGTGTTAAGGAAATCTGGAAATCTAGTTTTTTACTCACGGATAAATAAAGTGAAAAAGTATACGTCGTCAA
>JZLH01S0598764.1:10204-20400 GCA_001188425.1 Eucidaris tribuloides
TCTCTCTCTCTCTCTCTCTCTCTCTCTCTCTCTTATATATATTTATTTATGCATATCCAGACCTATCCATAATGCAGCTATAATCATCATTTCAACAACAACAAAATTAGTATAAAGGTTAATTAATACGATGTTTGTAATGGCAAGGTAGAAAGTAAAAGAAAAAAAAAACTCTGCAAAGTAGGACACTAATTGGGTGAGGATGTGGTTTTGAAATGTTAACCTACCTCTCGGACAATGAAACATCTTTAGAACAATGAAACAATAAGATCTTGAGAAAGTTTCCGAACGAGGATAGTTTCCTTCCGGAGCTCTGAAAATTATAATAACAACAACAACAACAACAACAACAACAACAACAACAACAACAACAACAAGATGGGATATTATGTAATGACACTTTTACATCACGCCTATACTGTTTAAAGACACTATATAACATTTTGGAAGACCCGTTTAAAAAACTGTCAAACTTTGCTATCTGACATATCTGACACTGTTTGAATACACAAATAAACACCCCAGAACACAAAAGTTCAGACAGTTATGCTGTCACTGGTAAAATATGTACAGATGAAAGTTGGCACATGAATTATTCTCGGCCGATAGAAAATCTGCAACACAGCTGGAATGGTCTCACAATGATTTTTACTCTTTTAAACCACTTAATGATCATTTTGAACTGTAATTTTTTCAGGGCTTCATTTTAGACCTTATCAAAGACACTACTAGCAGGGAATTACGTAGCTCACATTTTGTTTAAATGGAAACATTGTTATACAGTGCCTTTAACAAGATACTTGATGTACCGATCAGTGGTACCTTTTACTTATTAGGCTATAATATCGTTTTACCTTGCAGTTTTGTGTAAGGAAATGACCCCCATTTTCTTCAAATACACTCATCACCTTAACAGTTACAAAATCAAATAAACTTACAAGTTATAAAAGACGATTTTCTACTATACTCACTTTATTTGTTCAGTTGTGTGGTAATTACATTGAAACCTGTCTACAGTGACCACCCGAGGGAAACTGAAAATGTGGCCTTTATAGACCTTTATATAAGGTGGATGTTACAGATAGGTTTTGAAACTATAGACAGGTTGACTGCTGCAGAAAGGTGGCCGCTGAGACAGGTTTGACTGTATTTGTGCGGCAAAAGCATGCCGACTTCTGTTGCCAGTCAAAATGGGATAAATCTGTAACATTCAATTAAATTACACTCCATTAATAGATGTACTGAACTGAAATGCAATGAGTTAAAGACATATATAACATTGTGGAAGACCCGTTAAACAGTTTTCAATCTTCGCAATCTGACATATCTGACAGTATTTCAACAGTTCAATGAACAAGAACAAATTCAGACACTTATGCTGTCACTTACAAAATATGTACAGATAAAAATTAGCATATTAGCACTGGCGCTGCTCAGTGGCTGCCGGGCCCACGATAAATTGGGCAAAATGAATTTTCGGAATTTTCGGAAGATTTCTGTTTGTAATGTCTGTCTATTTCGAATAAAATATGGATTATTATATATAAAGTATTCACAGCCGATGAAAATTCTGCAACGCTGCCCGGCAGTCTATGGGGTAAAACGGGAATGGTCTCCCAGTGCTTTTTACTTTTTTTTTAAAGCACTATTAATGATCATTTTGAACTGTAATATGTTCAGGGCTTCATTTTTAGACCTAATCAAAGACACTAGTAGTAGAGGAACAATGTTAAGGTTCCGTGACACTTTCATGGAGACAAAGGTTTGAAGGTGGTTTTGGATTGGCTAAAGGGTACTAAACAAATTTGGCTTTGGTAACCCTCTTCAAAATGTCAGCAATTTTTGGCAGGGGTCAAAATGGATTCTACAGGGGTCAAAGTTCAAAAATGGTCTAATCATTTTGATTCATATATCAAATTACTTGTCATGTCAAGCAGAATCTAAAAAGGTATAGTTTGCCCTATCTGCGATCAACCGTTAAGTCTCTGTGACCAAAAATGTGGAAAGGTCAACATAATTAGGGCAAAGTTCAAATTCTTAAATAGCCCAATTTGACTGATTTTAATTTCTAAATATATGTTTTCTGGCATGACTTATTCAACTAAATTACTGTCTTAAACCTAAATGCTTGTCATAACCTTTAAATTTAAAACTCACACATATGTACTTTAACATAGGCTTATACAACATCTGTGTGTACATGCAATCCTATGCAACTTATCTTAAATTTTGATTTGTTGAATTTCAAGTTTTAGATTGCCTTTTTGGTTGGTTTGAGTTACTTAGATGAATTAGTCATGCCAGAAAACATGACTTATTCAACTAAATTACTGTCTTAAACCTAAATGCTTGTCATAACCTTTAAATTTAAAACTCACACATATGTACTTTAACATAGGCTTATACAACATCTGTGTGTACATGCAATCCTATGCAACTTATCTTAAATTTTGATTTGTTGAATTTCAAGTTTTAGATTGCCTTTTTGGTTGGTTTGAGTTACTTAGATGAATTAGTCATGCCAGAAAACATATATTTCGATATCAAAATCAGTCAAATTGGGTGATTTAAGAATTTGAACTTTGCCCTAGTTGCATTGACCTTTCCACATTTTTGGTCATAGAGACTTAACGGTTGATCACAGATAGGGCAAACTATACCTTTCAGATTCTGCTTGACATGACAAGTAATTTGATATATGATTTGAAACGATTAGACCATTTTTGAACTTTGACCCCTGTAGAACCCATTTTGACCCTTGCCAAAAATTGCTGACATTTTGAAGAGGGTTACCCAAGCCAAATTTGTTTAGTACCCTTTAGTCAATCCAAAACAACTTTCAAACCTTTGTCCCTGTGAAAGTGTCACGGAACCTTAACATTGTTCCTCTACTATAGTTGTATGGGGAATCATGAAGCTCATATTTTTTTAATGGAAACATTGTTATACAATGCCTTAAACGAAACTATGTGTTCAAAAGAATTAATAAGTGACCTACAAAATCTATAGGGGTAGTCCATGGGAGACAAGAGACAGCATAGCGGAATGGGGAATGTTGTTCAATATGAAAGTCCTAAATATACAGAGGAGACGGTTCACATCGAGTTCAGGGACCATAATATTGAATTATTACGAGATGACAGTGACGTGATAATAGTTATCTGCGTTGTGTAATTCGGGCAGGAGCAATAGAGATCCGAAGTGTGACGTCACTCCGATTCAGAAATATGTGTGGACAATTGTAGCAAAACCAGGTGCAGCTCGTCGTAGCCGGTCATTTCTACCAATATGAGAGCTGCGGTTGTACTGAGTTATGGTTTGGTTATTGTCTCCACACCGAACCAGTTTGACGTCATCTGTTCTGCCCTCTATGAAGATGATATACTTCGAAAGTATTTAAGTTGTATAAATAATTATCTCGGTGAGAGAAGAGATAATCATAATACGAGCGTAGGGTGTCATTCTAAACAGTTTGGGGTGAAGAGTATTTCGGGGCTGAAGTAGACAAATCAACGGGGTGAGGACAAAATTGATTGATTGGTTAAGTCAGGGATTATATAGAGCGTACATATTGCATGATTTCAAATCCGAAGGAAGGTTAAAAGAAAGTTACAAAATGATTACTTATTGACTTTTAGTTGGATGAGATTTGGGATTTAAGATTTCCATGGTGTGTGTGTGGTGGGGGGGGTGGGGGTGCAAAACTCAGATGTCTTTCAGATTTTGGTAAGAAAAAAAAGAGGAAACAGTTCTCGAAAGACTCCATATTCGGAATGGCTAAAAGACGGAAATGTGCACGTGAACATTATTTCATATCACTATTGTGGTGGTTGTAATTCATAGAAAGTTGTGATATGTGAAGTCGGTCTCGATATTAAAAATATTCAAGACTAATGACTTACCTCTTACATCTTACATCTTTTTTCCTGTTAAATTTCATTCAAATTGCGGTGGTGGTTGTTACTTTCAGCATCTGTATAGTTAAGTAGGCCTACGTATGAAGTTGTTTATTGCATACACACCTGAGATTTTTTTTCCTGGTAAAATGTTTGGTTCACGTGAATGACCTGGTTTTCAGCTTGGCCAGTATCGACGGATTTCGCGTGTCGTGGACAAATGCTGTCTCGGTGGAATCTTATCAGTACTGGAATCATCATGAGTTTCTGAAGTTTGTTTGTCAACAAGCAAACTCCATACTTTTCTATTTACATGGCCGTTTTCGAGTTTGTAGACACCACACACATAAAATGGATAAAATCAAACAGCTAACGACGATATTTAGATCATCCGTTGAAAGCTTCGGTTGGCAGAGTGAAAGGTGTAGCCATTCATTTAGAAATCGCAATTTAATCATCGATAGTAATAACGACCATATTAGAATTAATTGTAATACAAAGAGCAGCAGCAGCTTTGGTGGTGGTGGTGGTAGTAGCAGTAGTAGTAGTAGTAGTAGTAGTAGTAGTAGTAGTAGTAGTAGTAGTAGTAGTAGTAGTAGTAGCAGAAATATAGTAGTAGTAGTAGAAGAAGTAGTAGCAGAAGTATAGTAGTAGTAGTAGAAGTAGTAGCAGAAGTATAGTAGTAGTAGTAGTGTTGGTGATGGTGGTGGTTGTAGATGAAGGAGGAGGCCGGTATGGATAGTAATAGTGGTAATGGTGAGTCGTCTTAAAGTAGTAAAAGTGGTGGTAGTGGTAGTGGTGATGGTGATGGTGGTGGTGCAAGTGGTATACTGATAATGGTGGTAAGACCGGTGCAGTTGTTATGGAGGTGTTGTAACATTTTATTTTTATCCAAAACTACATGAGAAAGGTATATTACAGTCATTTCATTTTATATCGCTTCTTGACTACCGTCATCATCTTCGGCACTTATGGTACGAGTGCTTTCGACGCATTACAATATCGTACGGCATTCGGTTTTTGTTTTCTTTTGTTTTGTTTGGTAAAAAAAATTTCACTCGACAACGCTCCTATAGTTTTGCATCTCAAGTCATTGTTTACACTTGAAACAATGTAAAACGTAGTCGTAGGTCAAAGGTCGATGTCGTATCCATTGTCAACAAGAATAAAAAGAAACAAACGGTATGATAATCAGAATCACACTTTTTATTTGGTGGGGGTTCAATTCCTACTGATTAACGCTAACATTTGACGAGTAATCTTGTTTGTAGACGGAATAGACTCCACTTCTTCTTTTTGTTTCTCATGGCACGACCAAACATTAACGTGCCATTTTTCACACGAACGGGCGATATAGCCTATCAGAAACAGACGTCAAAGTCAAGTAAATATTGGTGAAGCCGAACGGAAGGTCACTCAAGGAGCTGCAGGAGTGGACAATGGCGGGAAATGGGAGTCAAAGTGCGGGAAATTTTCCGGAAGTGACGTCGGACGGGTGTCTATGGACCCCTACATGTAACTTTGAAGGTCAGACGAACAGGAAGTCGTATTTGGATCAACGAGCGCGAGCCCCAATAAATTCCTGTCCAAATTTGCTAGGTGTTAATACAAACTCCAACTTCCAAAACAAAAGACAGCTGATGGCATTTTGACCCATTTAAACGTAGACACATTGAGTTGGAAGGAATACTAAATGCATTGACTTAGTAGAGCAGTATGATACAATTTAGTGTCTCGTATTTGTCGTTATTCCATCTGCGAAAACAAGATATTTCTTCGAAATGATTCAACATTATTTGTTCTCAAGAGAACTGCGGGTCAGGAGAGTGTTGAAATGCAAAGTTTTATGAACCAAATTCATAACAAAAGAGAGTTGGGTTTTTGAACCATTTAAACATATACACATGGGTTTGAAATATAGAAATGCACCACATTTTGGTGATAGTCAGGGGTGTCCATCATGGGGGGCGGTGCAGTAGCCCATCCCCCATAAATTATGGGAGCAAACATATCGATTCCCCCCCCCCCTCTTGTAATGCAGGGATACTTTTCTTAAAGCATTACAAGGCACTACAAAACCAGCATGAACAAACCATTATTGAATTAGTCTCGTACCCCGATAGAAATTGTTAAAATAGAAAGCTATACATCAATTTGCATGTCACAATGAATATTGATGATGTGTTTTTTTTAATGAGTCAAAATTAAATTGTCACAGCAAAGTCCTTGCATATATTTTTCTTGATTCTAGAATAGTTTTACCCCCAATTGAGCACTACTGCCAATCATGCTATATACATTTCACAAAGTTTATGAATTCGATTAAGCAGAAATGGTCTGTGTATTTGCGCATACGGGTAGAAGTTTTGTTTGTGTGAACTATCAGCTACATAGACCGTAAATACATGCTCTGTCAGAACTAGTCTGGAGTCTAGAAGCTTATATTAACCCATTCTGCATAGGGAAACTACCCTCCCTTGCCAAAAGCATTGCAACATACGCTATTACGCATACATTTCGAGTTAAAGGGGTCTTTCTTTAATGATTTCCTAGTGAAGTTATTATTGGAAAATAGCAAATGATTTGAAAAGAGGTCAATGAATGTTCTTTCTCCTTTCTTCTCCAAGGCGGAGAGCTTATCCAATGAAGGCACACCCACGGCAGACGGGATGAAACACAGAATTTAACATGTTTTTCGCCTCCCTATATACTGTTGGGATGTTTAATTCATCCTAGCATCGTAATTCTGTTTCATGAAACGGTTTTGATAGTTTGAAAAGACTTCCAACAAACACAAAAAAATGTCATTATCTTCCTCTGAAGCGGTCTCAGAAAGAAGACCACACCCAGCGAAGAACATAGCGTCTCCTATCTTCATAAGATAGGCAGATAGTGGTAAGGAGGATATCTTCAAGTTCTAATTTCTTATTCTTTCTCAATTTTAAAGGCGGTTTAGTATTGTAAACATCCTAAAATTTACTGTCATGTGACTTTTCTTTACATTGGATATCATGATGTGGAGCGCAGGCCACCGTCTGTAATATTAGTAGGCGTATCCTTCTTACCACTGTCTTATGAAGATAGGAGACGCTTTCTTCTTCGCCGGGTGTGGTCTTCTTTCTGAGACCGCTTCAGAGTAACATAATGACATTTTTTGTATATGTTGGAAGTCTTTCCAAACCATCAAAACCGAATCACAATGCTAGGGTGAATTAAACACCCACCCCTATAGAGAGGCGAAAAATTTTAAACTTTGTGTTCCAGCCCCTCTGCCGTGGGGCGCCTGCATTGGATAATCTCTTCGCCTGTGAAAAAAGGAGAAAGAATCTTCATTGACTTCCTTTCAAGTAATTTGTTATTTCCAATAATAACTTCATTAGGACATCATTATAGAAAGACCCCTTCAACACAAAATGCATGCGTTATATTGTAAGTTACTGCAATACTTTTGGCGAGGGAAGGTAAATCATCATTAAACTGTCTTGACGAAGGCTGTTGTCGTGATTTGGTCGACTTCGTCGTAGGCTGCAGGACTAGATCACGGGGCTAACGTTGAAAGTTGTGTAGGTCGACGCAGACAGACTACAACCATGAGTAAACTTTGTATTTTTGTATTCTCATAAACACTCCAGACAACGACGTCACTTCTTAGAGATGAATACAATCCTTCTCAACGAGGAAAATCGGGTGATTGTAAAAATCAGTTAAAGTGAAAACTATCAACATTATCACAAAGTTCCCACCGGTTTCATGGAACAGGGCAGACGTCCTTATATGGCAGTTTCAACACCTGCCGGAACTGGCAAAAGTTACAGAATCTGGCTCCATTGCACTTTTTTGTCTTTCTTTGTTTTGAGGAGATAACGGTTGTCAAACCGGAGGTAATCCACTCGAATAATGGGGAAAACATATGTTTTCTTAGCGCGACTATTGTGTTCTGTGACAATCAAATACCAGTCGTTGCAGGTGAACCGTTTTCTCAAGAGATCCGATACGTCATTGTTTTGAAACCACAATGGACAGCTTTGCCAGAGAACTGTTTGATAACGGGGAAGAAGAATCCCAGGACTCGCACCCTTCATGGCCGGCCGTTCCCAAATCGAAACTTTGGAGGGATGGTAGTCCAAGTTCATGCATAGACTGTCCTTTTTGTTTAAATACTCCAATCCAAATCCGATTGGGATTCAGGGAAAAGGATTTGAAATCCTTTTCCCTGAATCCCAATCCCCAATTCAAAGCGAAGTGAATTACGAGCGAAGTCTGGTCCAAGTTTCTAGACTCCCTACGGATTGGGATAAAAGAGAAAAGTCTTAAACTTGGACTCGGGTGGTTCTGGACAGCAACGGACATGGAAACTGCTCGGGGAAAATACGACATACAGGATTCTGCTCGTATTTTTTTTGCCCAATACATAGGAAAGGACAGAAGCTTCGTGGGCGTTTGCGCATGGATACGAACGGGTCAATGACCCCGAGGCTAATGACTATGGACTGATAAATGTTTTATGACCATAATTGGCATTGACCAATCATTGAGTCTATAGAGCTCGACAAAGGATAAATACTCCAGTGTCAATGTCTAGGCGAATTATGTATACCCAGCGGTATTTTGTTTTGTTCCATTTGGACAAACTTGCAATAACCCCCCCCCCTTCCCCATGCATCCCCACCGATGCGTGTAAGAGTTTACGAGGTATACGCAAGAAATATGGAATGGCATGGGATACGGTACGGTATATTCTCAGGGTATAGTCTGTGGCCTGCAGAAATTAAGTTGGTATCGCAGGAAAAAATACAAAAGGATATTGTCTGAACTAGGAATCAAGTCAGTACTAAAGAGGTTCAACGAACCAACGTATCACTGATCCTAAAGTACAATCGAACTGAACCGTTTTCTGATTATTGATTCTGCAGACCATGGATCCTGTTTTGGGGACTAGAGATACTTACGACTAGCTGGATTGTATACTGCCTCCAACGTTGTTGCCCCTCAATGATATGACATTTTGTTTGTGTGTGGTATATAGTATATTGTAATCTATTCTTGTTATTGTGTTTTGATGGAAAGAAATATACATGTATTACAAATTGAAAACTTTCAAAATTTTCATTGCCATATCAGGGGCCTATTACATGAAACTTTAACCGGAGAAATTTCTTTGGTTTCCTACCTGATAATTCCTGAGTTTTTCTCAGGTTAAAATATTATTCAACGGGCCCTAAAAGTGAAAAATCCGTATTATGCGGCCGGATATATTTCCAGTCGGATATTCGGTCAAGGATAATACATTTAGAACGAACTTCGCAGCATCCATCACCAGCAACAATGTATTAGTACTTTGGCGTAAATATTCGCCAAAGGAGATTTTATTTTTTCAAATAAAGTCAAATTTGTAGGTGAGGTTCAATCGATATTGATAAGGTGGGAATCTTTCCGAAAGATGCATAATACGTATATTGTAAAATGTAAGGTTAAATTTAACACCCGTGGTATTGCCCAATGCCCAGTATAGCTACCAGGGATGTTCAATACTGGTTAGCATAATTTGAACACTCATTTGAACATTGAAAGAATTACTTCTAGTCCAAGAGTTAAACAAGAGTGTTGATCTAACACTATGTTGTATACATGTACATTTTGGGCAACAGCACCTTTGTTGAATTTGACACCCCTGCACTCTTTACAGCAGGGACGGCGCCGGGGGGGGGGGATCCGTCGGGAAAATGTTGGCGGCCATTTTTTTTTCACAGACACATTCGCGGCGCAAATGGGGATGGGGCGCAATTTGCGTAAAACACTATAAAATCCTTGTAATTTGCATTACTTTGAAAACATTAGGGGCGGTCGCCCGCCTAGTCTCCCCCCCCCCTCTCCCTGTGACGCTGCCACTGCAATACAGTGTAAGCTATTTACGTGCTAATCAAATGAATTTGATTGGAGCTTTTTCCATGATACTCTACCAAGCATAACATCTTGCAACCAGACTAGTTTGCAGGCACAAACCTTTGTCCGTCGTGGTACGCATAATCAGGGTCTGGACAATCTGTGCTGCAGACTATGCTCTTCCATAGGCCCTGTGTTATAGCTGCTCCGTATACAAACCTTTGTCCGTCGTGGTACGCATATCAGGGTCTGAACAATCTGTGTTGCAGACTAGTTCTTCCATAGGCCCTGTGTTATAGCTGCTCCGTATACAAACCTTTGTCCGTCGTGGTACGCATATCAGGGTCTGAACAATCTGTGCTGCAGACTAGTTCTCCATATGCCCTGTGTTATAGGTTGCACGTGCGTAAATAAGTG
>JZLH01S0598768.1:2630-17018 GCA_001188425.1 Eucidaris tribuloides
GCTGCATCTGTGATTGTGGTTTGGCTAGTAATTTGGCAGGTAAAAATTTTGTTGCCGGGCAAAAAATGGTTCGTCATTCCCACCCCCCTCCCCTCCCGCTGAGTAAGCGTGACTGGGATAAATGTACGACCTGGGATTTGGAGAAAAAAATGGCACTACCCCCCCCCCCCACCCCTGCTGAGCGAGTTTTCAGCGGCTAGCATGACGGGAAACATTTTTTGACTTGGGATTTGAGAAAGTGCAAATGTGCCATACACTGATTGTAATAATATTTGCCGTAAGGTTTGCCGTAAATAGTTCCTTTTTTCACAGTGTAGGCCCCTACCATATTTGTTTTGGGATTATCATTATATTTTTATAATTATTTATTTAGTTATTTATTTTATTCATTTTCTTTATTTCATTGATTTTATTGATTCATTTTATTTATTTCATGTTATTTATTCATTTGTTTATTCATTCATGTACCAGTTCGCGTCGAGTTCGCGACGCGGTAGTTCGCGTTGATTAGTATTTGGCGGTCCGACTTCGCGTTAGTTCGCGTTGAGTTCGCGTAGCACCAGTTCGCGTCGAGTTCACGTCGGCCCAGATCTCATCGAGTTCGCGGTAGTTCGCTCAGCACCAGTTATAGTTCCTTTTTTCACAGTGGAGGCCCCTACCATATTTGTTTTTGGATTATCATTATATTTTATAATATTATTATTAAATTATTATTTATTTAATTGATTTTATTGATTCATTTATTTTATTTTATTTTTCATTCATTTGTTTATTCATTCAGTATGTATTATTTATTTATTCATTTATTTATTCATTTACCTATTTATATTGATTTATTCATTTATCTATTAATTATTAATTTATTTTATTGTTTTATTTGTTTATTTATTTCATGTTATCTTATTTATTTTATCTTAATGTATTTATTCATTCATTTATTTACTTACTTTATTGACTTTATTTATTTATTTTGGCCTCAAACAACACATACTATTTCATTGCAAAGGTAAAGTATTTTGGCGTGATAGGTTAGTTCGCATCAGCACCAGTTTGGGTCGAGTTCGATTGATTATTGATTAGTATTTGGCGATCGAGTTCGCGTTAGTTCGCGTTGAGTTCGCGTCAGCACCTTTTCGGTCAAGTTCACGTCAGTACCAGTCCGTTGTCTGTGGTAGTTCGCGTCAGCACCGTTATAGTTCCTTTTTTCACAGTGTAGGCCCCTACCATATTTGTTTTTGGATTACACTGAAAGCATAACTACGTCGTACACTCCTGCCTGACTGCTTTACTTTAGTTTCGTGCTGCTAGTCGATGATTGGACTAGGGGTTTTAGGGGAATTAAATCAGCAATTTCGAATACTAGTCAGTCTTCCCAGGCCTTACTTAAAACAGTCCATCTAGCTGACCAGCGGTACATCATGCGTAGACTAGTTTCGCAAATATTTTCATTAACTAGTCACTAAAGCGTTAGTCCGTCGCGGCACTAAATCATGCGCCTAGACTAGTTTTCAAATCATTTTCATTAAAACTTAGTCCAGCAAGAACGTTATGCGGCGTTAATCATATTTGCCAGTGCGCCAAGCGCAAAAATGTACACGCGCGGAGTGTAACCTTGCCGCCATCGATCCACACTGAGCGTTTTTCCTGCGCGCAGCGTCAAACCCGGCTGTCAGGTGAGACGTTGACCCGCGTTGTTCCACCACGCGCCTTCCTTCCCGCTCATCCTGCAAGAATTGTAGATCTGTCCCGCTTATAAAACTTCCGGCCGCCAAATCGTGTAAAATAAAAATCTCAAGCAAAGCAGTGAATCCGCCCCGGCCGTGGGTTGGGGGGGCGGGGGGGGGGCGGGGTGGGCACTCAGGATTATATTGGCCGTATTGGTGCGCGTGTGTGTTAAGGGATCCTCTCGGAACTTTCAAGCAAAGGGTGACTCTTTTAATTAATGAGCGAAGCGTTACCTGTTTTAGGGTGTTTTATTTTCATGACAATCCGCGCAAAATCCCTTTTAAGGGATGTTTTCTTTCAGGGGGAAGTCGGAACTTAGTGTTAGGGGTATTTTTAAAACCATGGGCACGCATGTGTCCGTATGTCTGAAGCTGTCCCCCCGCCGCATTGATGAGATGACTACGACACTGGGGCATTGCATGCCGTGCACGTGCTGCGGCTTGCATGCGCACGTGTAAGCGTTGCTATTGCCGGCCGCGCCGAATGAATCGATCGCCGTCACTTGCGCGCAGTATACCCGCGGCGCGGCGGCCACTATTATGCTGCACTGCACTATCACGCATCTGCACTACGCGGCGCGATTGCGTACCTGCGCTTGCGCACGTGAGATGCGAGGTTAACCAACGACCCTAGACAAGCTAAATCCTCTATAAACCCGTCTGTTTTTTTTTTTTTTTCTTTTTTTTTTTTCGCCTGAATCCATCCAGGGTAGCGCGTTAGCGTCGATTTACTCGCAGTGACGTTTTGGCGCATACTGCCTACAGGACGAGTAACTCGATACGCACTGGAAACTAGCGGGGGTGCTGGCCACCCTAAAATCCTTCCAATTATTCTCTATGCCTCGTTCGTACTTCCTGTTGTACTTGCACATATATTAAGCATATCCTGTTAATACATAAAACCAGCAGTTGATTACAAATGGAAATAAGAAATACAAATAGTATCTATTTAAGCACCGATGTTACGCCAAACCTCTTCTAAATTTTGATATCTAAAAACGAACACATTTGACCAATACATTTTGTCGTCATTTTCCCGATATATCGCGATTTATCGCGATTTTTGTAATTCTAGCCGTCAGAAAAATATTGTTACGATCGCCGCGGGAATGTTGTTGCGATTAACGGTTAACGTTAGTTCTTATTGTTTTGCTCTAACTTCGGGACTTAATGTTTGTTGCTGTTGACTGACTGCAAACGACAGGACAAATGAACTGTGAGTTTTTTAAGTAACAAGTCTCTCATGCAATGTAGGCTGACAGTCTCCATTCGAATTTCAGTGGAATGGACGAGCCTTTTAATTGCAGAGTTGCACAATGTATGAATGGCCCGCAGCGGCGCGTAAGGGCCTGTCTCACTGTGGTGTGCACGACCAGCTGTGACTCGAAAAGCTGAACGGCTGGGAGAAGTAATGTCTATAATTCTGTAAACCGTATGCTTTAGATCTGGTACAAATTTACATGACGTATTTTCAAAGAGTAATTACTAATTAGCAATATGGCGATCAACGATTGAAAATGAAAGCTTGTGACTCTGTGAGGCAGTAATAGCATTCGATTTCCCGCCTTGTCGAGTCGTGTTCAATAGAGCATTTAGGTCTTAATGATCGTCAGGGGTAATCAGACCTTAAATATTATGTTTCAATTCAAGATACTGTTACCCAATAGTGCACCATTGTTAGTCATTGACAAAGCCTCAGGTGTGACCGTTCTACCTTTACAAAACACAAAAGGTTTATTTAATTATTGTTTTTTTTTCAGATCTACAAGTTTAAACGTGAGTTTTGTCATCTTATTATTGCATCAATATGGGTCTCTGTGCGGCTACGTACATGTTCAATCTGGCTAGCTGTCATGTTTATTTTTTTTTTTTTTTACACTCTTAACTATAGGACGACCGCGGTCTGGTCCGTTTCTTCGGGCGACTTCTCGATAACAGTATTTCGAATTAGGAACTTTGCACGGAGGATAATGCAAATACTGTTAATGAGAGGTCCGCGAATGGAAACGGACAGATCCGCGTCGGTATAACCTTACCGGTAGTCTTAATTACTGAATAATACTCTACCATTTCTTATCATTTTCTTCCAGCTGGACCAGGTACTAGTAAATGCTTCCATGCATTGCAGGTTACTGGAATTATCTCTTTCTTTTGCACACATCTAAATTCGTTGGGGGGGGGGGCATTTGATATTGTCAGAAGCGTATCTAAGGGGGCACGTGCCTCGGGCGCCACTTAAATGGGGTGCAGAAAATGCAAAAAGGAAAAAAAGAAGAAGATGAAAAAGGAAGGAAAATTATCAACCTTCACAGTAATTATGCGCCCCTCCGTCTCAGTCCACAGGGTAAAGTTGGTTAATAAAATGGGTTATATAGGGTTAAATTTTCGAAAACTCGATCGCTCCGCTCCCTTGCACAATTTTGCAAAGACACCTGTATCGATTGGTCGGTCTTTCCTTTGGATTTATAGTTACATCAGTAAGTTTGGGCGGGGATAAGTTTTTTTCAGGGGGGGGGGTTGACCTAAGGCATCGATCCATTTTTCCTCTCGGAGTGGGGCGAATAGTATGGGTGAAAATAATTGAAAATCGTGCCTATTTTATTGTTAGTATTTTTATGTTATAAGTTTGATGGTGTTGCACTGCTTTCGAATGCCTTTAAAATATGATGACGTTTCTATATGTGCTCAACACATTTAAACTTGACAGCCTGGGGGGGGGGGCTTAAATCCCCTAAACCCCGATAGATCCACCACTGGGGGCGCAATTTCATTGTTTGCCCCGGGTGCCATGATCCCTAGATAAGCCACTGAATTTCGTGTCCCCCACCTTCAAAATCGTGCGGGGGGGGGGATACATGTCCCTGAATAAAATAAACAAATAAAATAAATGAAAAAGAATGAAAAAAATAAAATCAATTAAATGAGGGAGGGGGAGCGGGGACGAGGGGAGGGAAAGGGAGGGGGGAGGTAAGGGGGTATAGTGCCGATTTTTTTCTCCAATTCCCAGGTTCTACAGTTATCCTGGTCACGCCAGTTGCCGAAAAATCGAACAGCGTGGGGAGGGAGGTGGGATGACGACCACAGCCATTTTTTTTTGCGCGCCAACAATTTTTTTAACTGCCAAATTACTAGCCAGACCACAATCACAGACTCTGACTTATGCACACATCTAAATTCGTGGGGGGGGGGGACATTTGATATTATCACAGGTGTATCAAAGGGGGCACGTGCAACGGGCGCCACTGTAAGGGGGCCGCAGAAAAAAAAGAGAAAGAAGAAGATGAAAAAAGGAAGGAAAATTATTAACCTATAACAGAAATTATGCATCCCGCCGTCCCAGTCTACAGGATAAAGTTGGTTACTAAAATGGGTTTTGTAGGGTTAAATTTTAAATAAACAAACAAATAAATAAATGAATAATTGAATTAAAATAGAATAAATGAAATAAATAGAATAACTAAAACGATAATTAAATGAGTAACTAAATGAAGAAATAAATGAATAACTGAATAAAATAAATGACCGGGGAAGAGGGGACGGAGGGGAGGGGGAAAGTAAAGGGGTAGTGCCGAATTGTTTTTTCTCCAAATCTCAGGTTCTACTGTACATTTATTCTGGTCACGCCAGTTGCCGAAAACTCGCTCAGTTACACATTTTGGCCCCTAAACAAGTTGTCGCCAGAATATGACCCTAAGCAAGTTTTGTCTACTTGCTAACAATAAGCTTAAATAGACAAAAGCTTGGGGAAAAAACCATACCCTAAACACGTTTGGCTATAGTCTTTGAAAAAAAAACTGCTTTGAAGAACGATCTTTGAAAACCACCCTTTTTTTTGCGAAACATCTGTGTTTTTGATACCCTTAACGACGTGCACGCGCGCGCCCGCGGCTAAAACTGAAAAAACACCCCTTTCAACGCGTTTTTTTGGTCACGCATGTGTACAGCCAATTAAATTTGACTGCCCCCCCCCCCCGGGCAAATTACTAGCCAAATAACAATCACAGCACTCAGACTTATGCACACATCCTAAATTTATGGGCGAGGGGGGGCATTTGATCATTGTCAGTGGCGTATCTAAAGGCGGGCACGTGCCTCGGGCCGCCACTTTAACGGGGCGCAGAAATGCAAGAAGGAAAAAAGAAAGACATGATGGAAAAAGAAAGAAAATTATCAACCTTAACAGGAATTATGCGCCCCTCCGTTCCAGTCCACAGGGTAAAGTTGGTTACTAAAGATGGGTTTATAGTGTTAAATTTTCTAAAGCTCGGTCGCTCTGCTCCCTCACACAATTTTGCAAAGACAACCTATATCGCTTGGTCCGGTCTTTCCTTTCCATTTATAGTTACTTCAGTAAGTTTGGGTGGGGCGATAGCTTTCTGCAAGGGGGTTGACCCAATGCATCGATCCATTTTCTTCTACTGGGGGGGGGGGGAGGGAATTAGAAGTGAAAAAAAAATCGAAAATTGAAAATCCGTGTCTGTACGATTGTTTTGTCTCACTTTGACACATAAGATATACGTGTGAATATTATGTAATGCTGTAAGTATTGTACATTTTCAAGTAATTTAACATGAATCAAAAGAATAGAAGTGTAGGATTAATATGTTCATCAAAAAAAATTCTTAACAATAGCTTACAGAAAACATACAAACAAGCACAGTGCATCAGACTGGGAAAAAGAATAAATTAAATGAGCATGTTTTAGTACGCGCAATAGGCCTATATCACATCCTAATTGCACTTATATATATACATATACATATACTTCCGCCATTCATAACTGAATCAAAATGTCTGTGGCCTAATATTTTTACTCTATCTTTCTAACTTTCTAAACTAAACGCCGTTGTGTAACGTTTTTTGTCTTCAAAATGATTCCTTATTTATGACGTAGCGATGAATTGATTTTACGAGAGCGTGCACATCGTCGAGCTGTAGCGCGCCGATGTCAGCGCCGGGTGCAGCTTAGTTGGACTAATTAATTTGATTCACGCAGCGGAACATCTACATGTAGCGACAGTCTCGGCCGTAGATGGCCGCTAGACTGCCTCAGTCAAGCGTGGCTTCCAGACTTTAGCTTGTCCATCTGTGCATACAATAACAGTATTATCTATAGGTGGACTAGGCTCTTTTCTGTTTTGCCCCGATGTGCAGAGTCAAATCAGTACCAATGTTTCGTCATCATATTTTTTACCTGCTTTGTTATTTTTCGTTGGAAAATCTGATAATTTCGACTTATTTTGGATGGTATGTGCTGAGGGAGAAAGATATTTTACGCGCGACAATTTCATGATGAGCGTCGATTATAGACCCGTGTCTTGCAGGGCTTAAATAAAAACAATTGCTTCCGTTGACATGTGTGATCTTTCGTAACTCAATTGCTGCCGTGTTGCACTAGGACGACCGACATGTGCGCACGCGATTCTTTGGATCCGTTGAATCGATAGGCCTACATTATAAAGCTTTCCATGCATCGTTTGTGTTGTAGCTAAGCTGAAATATAATCTGGCATTTTGAGCAGCTAAATAAATTCACATCCGACTTGCAATGCCGTGATATCAGTTCTATTAGTTTTGACCAAGATCTTATCTTTGCTAGTTTGCGTATGGGGGCCTACATGTATACCTCGGGAATTTTCTTCAATAATTATTTTAGTTGATGGGCACTAACAAAGTAACCATGATTTTTATTTAGTGTTAAATATATAATTTTTTGTTTATAAAGAGAGTTCATATTGCAATATTGTTTCTTTATTTTTGGGGTTGGGGGTCACAAATTAATACTTTTTGGACGTGCTTTCGATCGTAACCGCCGTCTGAATTGATATTTTATCGGGATACCGGATTCCGACCGGCACGATGCCGTCGGAATCCGGTAAAAAATATTTCCGTAATGACTCACCCTTAAATTAAAGTTAATGATCTTTTCTGTTGATGTGGTGATGTAACTAGTTAAATGGTTATAAAATTTAAATTTCCTGTCACTGACGTGAAATATGACTGATATGTTGCAATAACACTGAGAAAGGAACTATTTAATTTGTGTATTATCCCAACAATGACATAGAGAGCTGAAATGTGAACAACTCCATACAAAACAGAGGATGATTAAGAGAGGAATGCTAGATACAACACAATAAGGAACAGGTCCAACAGGATAAGAAATAAAAAAATTAGAAGACTAAAACAAGCCAAAGGTATCACAGAAAAGGTGAAGGAAGCAAAATGGGGATGGGAAGGCCACTGACCTAATGAGGAGGAAAGATGATAGATGGTAAAAAAAAAGGCAACAGAATGGATACTAAGACAGGAAAAGGTCCAAAAACATGGATGGCAGGAGGATATTACTTCATATCACCTGCTTCATACATGGGCAGCACCTGAACGAGACTGGCCCAGTTCTATAAAGAAGACTAGGAGCGATCATGGAGACTAAGTTGTACTTTGTTCTATTCTGTTGAGGGGAAAAAAATACACATTGGGACGCAGGTCGATTTTGCCTCAGAAATGGCAAAAGTGCCCCCGTAATGTGTAAAAGAGCCCTCGTAAATTGCCATAGGGATCAATGCAAAATAATATCTAAGCACTGAAACAGGAAAAGTAGCCCCCGAAATGAAAATTTTTGATTTTATCCCTGATTCTGTTAAGCCTAGTAGCCCTCTTCTGAAGAGGGCTACTAGGCAGAAGAGGGCTACTAGGCTTACAGAATAGAACAAAGTACATGTACACTGCAGTCATTAATTAGACTATGAACCATGTTGGTAGTAATATGAACATCAAACAGGTTGAAATATACATTTCTGTGTAAAGTTTATAATTTGAATTCCTTTTAAACAAAGACAGGCAATTTCAATATCTTCCCATCAGATTTGAGGTTGAAATGATCAAATGAATTACAATTACTATTTGATCCATGATCTATGATGAATGCAATAAACTGCAGTAAATTACATATTTGTGTACACGTACACACTACGTAATGTCGTAATGGATTCTATTAGGATAGCTTGCTTAAAATTGTATGCTGTTTTTACCCCGTTTCTGTTGTTACAGTTTACTTTTTAAATGTGAGTCATTAGATACATGTAGCCTACATTTAATTGCAAGTTTTAATCTGATTTTCAACCTTTTGGTAAATTTGTGAAACTTATTTGTACATTATGTTCTTCAATTTTACATATTGATCTTGCAACTGTGTGGTGGATTTACCAGATTTTCAGGTCATGCCATGATAAATATAAATCCAATTTTTATTGAAACTATAGTAACAAAAAACACAAATCTTTGTCAGCAAATTGCAGGATTGTACATTTTCTGATTGTTATGTTAGAGCATTTGGCCCGTCATACTGTACAACCAGTAAACTTCAATGTGTTTCAAGCAGGGTTGGCAATTTAAATCAGTGGTGATTTAAATTGTGATTTAGTGATTTAAATCATGATTTTTTTGAAAAAAATCAGTGATTTAAATCAAATAAATCGATTTATTGATTTAAATCACGATTTAAATCATGATTTAAATCATTTAAATCACCCCTTTAAAAAAAAATCATGATTTTTTTTTCCAACCGTGGTTTCAAGTTACTATATAATTTAATTGCAGATGGTAATGTTGTAACACATCTGTGGAAATGTATCAAATACTGTAGTTTGAATATCCATGTCCTTTTCAGAAGTCTGTGAATGTGAAACTGTACAGTACTTTGTTGGAAATTTCCGTTTGCGCCTGTGTACATGGGCAAATATAGACTTTCTTACGCAGAGCTGACATTTTCCTCTAATTAGGTTTGGAAGGTAAATAGGAAGGAAATGGCAAATATCAACAGCTCAAAATAGAGCGGTTGTGGAGGTACCATGGTTAGATGTCAGCGTGGGTGTAAATTTAGGACATAAAAGTGATGTTAATTATGCCAAGAAAGTAAACATTTTCCAGACTGCCAGATGGCATGCATTTAAATGGCTGCATGTAAGTTAACCCCTTCAGCTCCAATTTGTGAGATAACTGGCTGGCTATATGACTACATATTACTATGTATACAATAGTTGCCTGAACCAGCAGAGTGTTATGAGCATGTAAATTCCAGACAAATCCTTGCAGCCTTGATTTACATGTATAAAGTGTATTCTGGAATAATACTAATAATAATGTTTCAATTCATTTGGTTGGTATGTTTTTTTTTGTTTTTTTTTTACTAACTCCCAATCTTCATGTTACTGCCTTTTAACCCAATGCCACACAAGCTAATGATCATTTGATTGCAATGAAGTTATGTTGAATTGCAAGCACAATACACAGAATAACATGATACTAGTAGCAAATGTGTTGAGAAATAATACATTGTGGTCAAAGTACTTTTAAATATGTTTTTTTCTTTCCAAACAAAATCAATTCATAGTAAAGAACTGGTTTCAAAATTTCAATTATATACTATGATTGAAGCCTTGGTGGGTGTGATATTGTTTCAAAAATAGTGTAAATATATCACATGTCATGGTCATTTGATTGTACTTTTTCATTTTGCTTTTTCCAATGACCATTGAAGTGTGTTTTGATAGAGATTTCTGGGCCTACTGTTCAGTGTATTAACTGTGGAATGTATGCGCCCCTCATATTGCTCTACTTTTAGTGAGTGAGTCACATACTTCATATGTCAACAGTGGTGCTAGACAAGGCCCACATTTGTTGACATTAAGCCATTTTGAGTTCCTGTCAAGCTACTGTGCACTGAACAGTATGTAGGTGGGATGAAAATTGAAGGCTCAATAATGGTGAGAAAATGTGAGATCATACTGTATATCTTCTGAACTGAAGTCCAACACTTCATGCTTGAAAAGGAACCACTTTCCAGCATAAAGTGTAAAACTTTGTACAATGTGTACACATTGTAGGACCATATTTCAAAATGTGTCAATCACAATGGCAATGTTTATATTTTGAGCTGATTGGAACCTTGTTATTTCATCATACACTACTAGGTGTGGTCGTGTGCCATAAATAACCCTGGTTTATGTTTTTGCCCTTATTTATGACCATTGTATTTCTACCTAAAACAAGTGCAATGTTTACATCATTATCACTACATATTTCTCCAGTTATGAAAATTGAAAAAATATGTGGTGTATTTATTTTCACAGGTCTTTTGTAAAACAGATTATTTGTGATTAGTGATGTGATTATTGAGACACTGAATCTAAAACTCCATAAATGAAAGACTTTACATGTGGTATTTCCAATGCTGTTAAGGGCAAATACAGTTAACTTGAACTACTACTGGTAAAATAATATAGATTAACCTCAAGGTCGGAGTTGATTATGACTGTCGGATTGTTTCACATTTGTAATGTCTTATTTTGCACATCATGTGCACTTTCACTTTTTATCGCTTCCTTTTCCTTACAAACAAAGATGGTCATAATTTGAGTGATGTGTACTATCGTGTCATCAATAAAGTGTCGTACTAGTATGATACGTCAAGCATAACAATCCACGCAGGCTAATAATGTCAAATCAAGACATACAGTAAGACCTCAGATTCATTGAACAAGTGTTTCATGTACTGGTAACTAACGATCAGGTGGAGTAGAGGCATGCTGAGATTTGCTGGTACATGTAGGTTATCTGGTCATTATCCTGGTCAGAGACATCTTCACACATATTTAGCATTGCTTCTCAATTGAATTAGTCCTGGACACAGCCATCAGACTGCTGTTAAAGACACTATATAACACTGTGGAAGACCTGTTTAAAAAATTGTGGAACTTTGCTATCTGACGTATCTGACAGTGTTTGAATGGACAAATAAATATCCTAGAACACAAAAGTTTGGACAGTTATGCTGTCACTAGTACAATATGTGCAGGTACAAATTGGCACATTAATTATTCTCAGCAGATAGGAAATTCTGCAACACAGCAGTTTATGGGGGAAAGCTGGAATGGTCTCTTAATGATTTTCACTTTTTTAAAAGCATTTAATGATCGTTTTAAACTGCAATTTTTTTCAGGGCGTCATTTTTAGACCATATCAGAGACGCTGGTTGCATGGGGAATCATGAAGCTCAGATTTTTTAAAAGTGGAAACATTGCTATACAATGCCTTTAATTATCATAAAAGAATAAGGCCGACAGTTGTGTGACTGGAAGACTTCAATGTTCACTGTTGTAGGTTGTACTACTGCAAGTAGCTCCGAGTTTATGACCAGTTTATGACCGGGAGACTTTTAGCATTACATGGGACCTTCCTCGTTCCTTCATATTGCATCTGCCACGGTCTATGACTCATCATGCCTCGTCTTTGTTTATGTTTCGTCTCCCAAGACCTGCATGATATCAGGAAATTAATTTGTAATTTCCCTGGTATTGCAACACGGTTTGCTATATGATTGCTACATGCTATTTTCTGGTCCCATTTATCCTTTTAATACCTTTGTACATGTACACAGGGACAGCTATGTTCAGCTTCTTGTCTGCGGAATAGACTTGACTCCAAAATCAATTCAGATGTCTGAGACTGTTCTCTGTTGACAAATTTATTTAAGAATAATCTGAAGATTCATCTAATGAAAGACTAATTTTAAACAACAATGAACACTAACTGTACATAACCACCTTAGCATTATATGGATGGATATTTCTGCATTTTAAGTATCTCTATTACATGTACTCCCTTTTTTTCCTTCTTCTTCTCTTGCTGCTGTTGTTGTTGTTGTTCTTCTTCTTCTTTTTCTTCTTCTTTTTCTTCTTTTTCTTCTTCTATCTCTTCCGCTTTTTGTTATAATGATAATAGTAAAAAATGATAATGATATTAATGATAGTAATGATGATAATAATGATAGTAATAATAATAATAATAATAATAATAATAATAATAATAATAATAATAATAATAATAATAATAATAATAATAATAATAATAATAATAATAATAATAATAATAATAATAATACTAATACTAATACTAATAATAATAATAATAATAATAATAATAATAATAATAATAGTAATAGCAATAATAATGATACTACTACTACTACTACTAATTAATAATTTATTGTTATCAACACGATTAATTATATTCATTTTCAGATTTTTGCATTCACAGTTTTGTTGCATGAAACTATATTTTTTAACAAAACGTTTGTTCTTTGACCTAAATTGCCAATCACAGTTGCAGAGGTAAATTTCCCTAGATTTAGAAACAATGACAGTACACTGTTACTGTGTTACATCAACAATTTCTACTGTACTCATGCATGAAATGAATGTAAGATCTTGTTGTAAATGCATGTAAATTTTTTTTATTTTATTGTTTATTTTTTGTTCTCCATTGCAGCAAACAAGCGTCAACAAAGCCATCAATGCACAGGAAGTACCAGTCAAGGAAAAACATGTCCGCAGTATCCTTTTCATAAAATGTCCTGAGAAAAACCATGCAGTATACAGTTTGAAAGTACTTATCATAGGATACATTCACCTGATGGTCACCTGATTGCAGTGTAGGAATTTTTATACTGTAGGCCATTTTGCAATGTGGGCATTGTGCTTTTCACATGGCATTAACCTTGCATGAAAATAAAAATGTACAACAATCTGTGAAAACTTGAAAATGCCAATATTTGAGCAAATATTTCTTAACTTTGCTGATTCGCAATTTATTTGTGAATTCATACAATATTAATTCTGGTTTTACCCTCAAAAGTATTCATTGGGCAGCGAAATGGCAAAATGGCCATGAGTCACGTAGACCAAGGACCTTCGTCACGGTATGGCACACGTGTGAAACAGATCAGTGCTGGAATTGGATGAATGCAACAAAAAAAGGGGGGTATAATTGTTCAGCTGCATTTTTATTTTCTGAACACAAACAAAAATTAACTTTAAAAATTTAGACCAAGGATCATGCCTTAATAGGAAACAAACATGTTGTGTGTTTCAAATTAACATTTACGTGAGCCCCTAACAATTCGGTGAATTGGCAATTTTAGCCATTTCATGCAAAACTTGTCACAGTTGCGCTCATTGGATTCTGGGATCAGGGTACTGTAGTTGCAGCTTGACTTCAATCGTCATGCATTGCATGCGGGTCTTTGCTGGCAGCCATATTGGCGCTTGACCTATTTCATTAGTCAAAGTAAAGGGTACCATTCTACATCGTAATCGATGACATGTTTCGTGATGGGTTAAAGTGTGCTGTACTTTTATAGGCTTTAGAGCTTGTCTATAGATAGGACTGTGTGCTCATTCGGTGTATTCAGTTTCTAAATACTCTTCTTTGTTTTCTTGCTGTAATTTGTAATGCATAGATTTGTACACTTGAAACTATGTACGTACCATAGTCATGATTTCTATTGATTAGTTAAATTGCTATTTTTTTTTTAAAGGGGGGGGGTGTCTTGGAAACATTACTGCTGATATCGCTGGTTCAAACCCTGCTTCAGCCAAATTTTCTTTGCTATATGTTTGATTTATGGATTTATTGCAATGTGTAATAATAAAGTTAGTGTAATCAATTAGTGGAGCAGGTCATGATATTGTTAAACTGAACTGGACTTTTTCATCGTAATTACAGACATCATGGACTGACAAAGAACATTGATCAATTTATGACACATCATATTGTTACACACTAGTACTGCATATGACAAGGTTCAAGATCTTACCACCATT
>JZLH01S0598768.1:17043-32017 GCA_001188425.1 Eucidaris tribuloides
AAATCATTCTGAAGTCAGCAATCAATACTTTGTTTTTTGATATGTCATAATTTTTTGTTGGGTTGTAGGCAGTGAAGCACTGGCATATTATGTAGCTTCCCGTTCTACGAACATGCAACTTTTTTGACATCCTAGTACACTCACTCTCCGACTGTTTAACTCCGGGGACAAATTACTTTACCTTTTCAATCAAACACTCTGTAATTATTCAAGCAAGTTGACAAAGATAGTAGTTTCCTTATCAATATAAGACAGGTTAATGTAAATGTACATGTCTAGAACCAGACTAGGCACAGTTGTCTTCAGACCAGTTCCATAGTAATACAATTTATGGCATACATTCTGTCTGAACAAAGGTTGCTTTGCAACCTGACAGGTGGCTGAGGCTACCAGACATAGCCACAACTAATTAGCATATTGATTTGGCATTCCAAATCGTATTCATAGAAAGTGTGGGTAGTTTTGAGTAGATTGTACAGGGGTGTTTTTGATATTTGGGTCCAAATCAAGTAAACTTGAAACTGTTAAAAAAATATTTTGAAAAGTATGAGCTACTGTTATCCAGAATCTAAATCATTATGCGGGAAGTACTATTGAGAAATTGATTAAAATTTGTCAGGCCTGTGGCTGATGTTTTCCTGAAATATTTTTAACAAACTGGGCCTGATTTTTTCACACTTTGGGGTTGGGTAGCATTTTTCATTTCTCCCCGTTTTTCATTCACAATAAATCAAATCCTAATAATCTCGAAGCCAATAAATTCTGCATAAAGGAGGGGAAATTCATCTAGTCGTCTCCATCAGATTTATAGGCGGGTTCAAAAGGCGCATCACTCTGAAAATGGGCTTTTGGGGGTACATTTGTCACGGCAAAGGTAATATTCGTTGGTGCCACATGTAAAGTATTAGTAAATTAACAGCAAAAACCAGTCCTCCTGGAACATATGCTAGGGAACTAATGAAAACAAACAAAAAAATGAGATAGAATCTATTTGTGAATACTCAACCATTTCAATGTGGACTGGTGAAAATGTTTGTGCACACAAAAATGCCTTTTTTGCTCCCAAATGGCATAAATGCTGCTTTTTCTCAAAAAGTATGAAAGATACAGTTTAGGTTTCAAAACCTGAAAAACATTTATTTTTCCACTAACAAATGACCTAAAGTATCTTTTAACATGTATATTTTCCCCTTAAATATTTTTTTTCCACACTTTTGTCAGTCTTCATGACACATCATATTGTTACACACTAGTACTGCATATGTTCTGTAAGCAGTGTACACGGTTTGTGAAGTTCAACTGTAGTATTAAGCAGAATACAAATGTGACATCCCAGCTTCAGTTGAAATAATTCATGTGCAGTGGTGGCAGTGTGTGCAGTCTCGCACCATGGGGACGGCTGGCTGTATGAGGCATGTCAAATATTGCTCCAGTCCGTTGGTGGTACACGGACTGGTCTCGCGTCATAATGAGCAGAAACATTCAATTATTCACCAGGAATGAGGGGCTAAAGTCGTTGATTGAACTCGTCGTGAGTGATTTTCCAGCAGCTGACTGTTCTGGTTTTCACCATTTTCACTGGGTGAGAAACAGGGAGAGAGGGGAAGAGCAAGAGGATTGAGTTTACACTCCAGTTCTCTGCATTCATTGTTTTATTTATTAGTTAATTATTTATTCATTTGTTTAATCGTTTTATTCATTTAAATATAGGCCAAATTATTTATGAATTTAATATCATTTTATATATTTGTTGTTTAGTTCGTTGTTTATTTATTTAAAATCTATTTATATATTAATTTGATTAATTTATTTGTTTATTTAAACTCTATTTACATATTAATTTAATTAATATATTTATACAGTGTATGTGTATTTATTGGTTTAGTTTTTGTATTTCATGATTTATTTATTCATTTGTTCATTCATTAGATTGTTTGTATTTCATTTTGGAACAACACTTGTGATGGTGAAGGTATTAAGGCATGAATGAGAACCACCGTCCTACCGTAGAAGTAACAATGAAAAATCAATCACGTTTTCCAGTAATAACACTTGAGATTACCGGTAATGGCTTTCATGTCTTTTTTGCAGAACAAGATATAATATGATCGATGATGCTGCATTCACTCATTATGATGAAGTTGGCATTTACATACAATACTTTTACTAACTGTAAATCAAATTTCAAGTCACTTGTATGTCAGGCAAAGTCTTTTCTTGGTTCTTTAGTGAGCAACTTAAGTAAGTCAATATTTTATGCTGTATTTTAATATGCATCTAGGCAAAAAATTCTAGTGTGTTATATTTGATGGATGTGGCAGCCATGGCATTTCATAACACTACCCACCCCATTTACACCTATTTGTGTTACAACTAGGTTTCACTTTCAGTATAAACCGGCATTAATACATCACTTGTGTCACAAATGTAATGCTTTCAGAGTTGCACACAATTAAAGGGTAAATGTATCATCAGTAGTGTTAAGTTAAGTTGATTTCTTAATGACATTGATTGGAGAGGGGGGAGGTAGAGGGGGCTGAAGGGGAAGGCAGAATATGAGAAATTTACTTAAATTCAAATTGGCCTATATTTTAATATGATTATAATATGAAAGTAAATAATATTTAACAAAATTAAAGAAACCATAAAACAAAAAGAAAATAAGAAATTAAAAATGAAATACCCCATCAGTTTTCCAGAAAGACGGGCCATTCTTTCAGGATGTCAGAAATGTGACATCAATTTGACCCTAGTGCGTGACTGAACAGAGCTAATGTGGTTAGAAGTCAGTCTGAGTATGGCATCAAGATCTTATTCGTGAAATAATTACTTATTTTCCCCCAAAGTGTATTGATTTCAGGTCAGAGGTCAAAAAGATGTTACACATATGTTATGTGTAATTTTGTAAAAAAACAAAAAAAATTGCACTGATGATAAATTACCTGTGTGGTGTTTTGATGTAATTAAAAGTCCTTGTCAAGTCATGAATCAGTGGCAAAATGTTATGAACGTGATTTCAGAAAATTCTCAAATATGGTTGGAGATCCAGTTTATGTCAATGGTCAAGTTTACAATGTAAACGAACATGGGCCTACATATTTACACTATTCTGTGTGTTTTTGGGGAACAATTGATGATATTGATGCTAAATAATCAATTGTTCAACTTGATTTATTTTTAAAAGTATTTTGATCATGTTTCTACTGTACGTAATGTACACTACGTGCATTCGGCATTTGCAACATGTATGTACCCTGTGTATGTGTGTGTGTGTGTGTGTGTGTGTGTGTGTGTGTGTGTGTGTGTGTGTGTGTGTGCGTGTGCGTGTGTGAGTGTGTGTGTGTGTGTGTGTGTGTGTGTGTGTGTGTGTGTGTGTGTGTGTGTGTGTGTGTGTGTGTGTGTGTGTGTGTGTGTGTGTGTGTGTGTGTGTGTGTGTGTGTGTGTGTGTGTGTGTGTGTGTGTGTGTGTGTGTTGAGTTTGTAATCACCTCAACCGTGGAGTTTTGGATTAATTTTACTGTAAAACCGTGGACGTACTTTCCGGGGGGACGGTCCCGTTTTTAGATCTTCTTGAAATTGAGGTGCTTAGTGGCATTACAACCAGTAAGCAAAGTCTGGGTATTAGAGAACGTCCGTCATTTGGAAGTTGTATACTGTAATGTATATGTCCGCAGTTGTCAGAAGTTTCGTCACATTTGATCAGGTAAATAATTGCCGTGTGTGTGTTGTCGGTATTGCCGTACAAACACACACTCACACAGACACACTCACGTTAAGAAATTGTACGTCCTCGGTCGAAGTGATACACGTATGTGTGTATGTGTGTGCCATTGACTGTTGACTCTCTGTGTGTCTTTGTGTATGCATGTGTGTGTCCCTCTGTATGTCTAGTACCTAATGTAGTCTTGTGACATCTGTTCTTTCACTAATTGCATAGAAAGTACCAATTAATGGTATCAGTTTCGTCTTGTAGGCTGAACAAGGATGTCAATGGCTTGTACAGTAATGGCCAGAGACTTGTCACATATTAGGCCTCACAATGAGTAATAGATACATGCATAATGTGTGCCATGCTGAGTTATGAACTAATGGTATTTATGAGCACTCATTTATTTTAAGTGTGAAAATCATGTAGATAAGGTCTTTTGACAATTTGCCAGCCAGTGTTTTGCTCGAATTGATCAAGGTTGCTTTTTATCAAGGACATGCTGCTACATGTATGCATGCACAGACCAGTGATAAAATGTAAAAAAATGTCAGGGCCCTATCTCATAAAACTTGCCATCAATTGCAAATCCAAAAATCGATTGTAAATCTTCAAATACTGGGTTCTGATTGGTGAAATCAACTTGCAATTGATTTTGAGAGTTGCATCATGCCAATGTTTACATGAGACAGGGCCCAGATATCATAACTTTGATGATACTATTATTGACACACTGCCTCAGGGTGTTAGGTTGATGTGTAAGAATGAAGGCCAAAGTGTTAATATTTTGGGGTACTCTCCTCAATATTATCAGTAGACTTGGTTTCAGACCATGCAACTTTTTCTTCCTCCAGAGTACACCAGCCTGTTTTACAGGCCGTATTAATTTTTTTTTCTCCTTGCGCAATCAAACTAGTACGGTATGTCTATTAATAAAGACTAGGCACTGTTGGTTAGAACTTGCTGCCAGACCGAGCTCGGTCTGGGCTGGCCCAGCGGCAGCGAGTAGGGTCTGAGAATCAGACTAAGAGTACACTAACTTTGTGCCAGTCACATGATTGAGAGAAAGTGCTTCAAGATACTAGTCTTAGTCAAAGCAGTTGACTGAAGGTAGTCTCAGTTCCAGACCATGCAACTTTTTCGTCCTCCAGACTACACTCACTCTGCACCAGTCACATGAGAGAAAACTTACATCAAGACAGGAGTCTTAGTTGAAGTAGTTGACTGATCAATATAGGATGGGTTAATCTAAACGTCTGGAATCCAGACTACATTATCAGGTGCATTGTCATATATGGTGCAGCACTCAAATTCAATACTGCTATACATACACTTCTCAATAAATCAAACACCTTGCTTCAAATCAGATGAATAAAAGTCTCAAATTATTCTGCATTGTAAGTGTGCAGTGTAGTGAATTACTCACATCCAGAAGTTTTTCCAATGAAAACAATTGCACTAGACTTCATACTGTGTGGTTAGAGTTAGTAGGCCATATTTTGACCTGATTAACCTATAAACAGCATGTGTCTGTGAATGTCTGAGAATCTGTACTGAATCTTTCTCAACTTCCTCTACGTGTATGCCACAACACTGCCAGACTTGTTAGATCTTGTAAAAAATTATTCTCATAAAAATAGAATTTTGTGTGGGAAGTGAATCTTGTCAACATGGTTTTGGATTAAGCCATTGATGATCAAGATGATATTATTGGGCGGTACTCTTGAATATAGATTATATCATACCTACATCCATGATCATACCTTCAACCTTGTAAAGTCCCTTTGATCATTTTAGATTATCTGACTCTAAGTGCTCTTAATAGCACATCTTGAAAATCATTTTGTGATCATAATATCCATTTTCCAAGGTTGCCTGCACTTATGAATGTACACTGTAAATTTCTTTGCACTTCCATGCATTATTGTGATTTGCATAATCAAGTGGAAAACCTTCTGCCGTGTAAATGTCAAATAAAACCTCAAGGATAACTTGGCATTCTTGTTACAAGGTTCAATTCAATTCTTGTCGTCTGGGAATAAAGGAAATTGTGAATTATAAGTGCATTTAATGAATGACTTCTTACATTTCATTAGTCTCATTACTTTAATTTATGGAATATTGTCAGTGTAAATTGAAGGTCTTTATGATTTTTTTTTTTTTAGTAGAGACTGTAAACAGTATATATTACAGTATGTATCATATTTATGTGTACACATTAAAGTTTTAAGACTCCAACTGTCCGTTGGACAACAATGTATTCTGCAACATGTATATTTGCTTATTGTTGACTGTAGTGTTGTCTTCAGTTCCTTTATCAATTGTGTTATCTGTGAGTGTCAATACAGTATCAGATTTTGAGCAAATAATAATAATAATTAATGATGGAAAATGTGAATACTTACATGTAGTGCTACATGATTTGTCATACATTAAAATTCCAAGACCTCCAATGTCCCAATTGTACTAGTATACTTGTATGGACAAATGTCTTCAATCTTCATATCTGTCTATGGTTTTGTCATACAGGCGAATGGCAATGCATCATATGATTTTACAGCTTAATGGAAAATAGTCTAACCAGTCTATTCAGTCATTGTCATATTTACTTTGATAAGATGTTTAGTTGTTGTATTGTTACTATTAAAAGATATCACATCATCTCTCACATATGTCTGTCACTATGACACCAGTGTATACATACATACACCCTGTACCATTGAAGTAATTTAGTGCTAATTCAGGTGACCTTATATTTGAGTCATGAGGCAAGAATGCAAATACAGTGTACTAAGTATACCCATATGTGGAAGTGAACCTTCAAAGTACAGAGATATGGAATTATCTTGTATCCAGACAGAGATAAAAAAGATAAATAAATAATATCAGTTGTACATGTATCACTTGGGTGATTTCATGACAGGATGGATTGTTTAGAAGTTAAACCTAAAATAAAGGAAAAGCTATGATTTGTTGTTGGCTATCAGAGTCTGCAAAATATAGTAAAATGCATCATCATTGTTTGGAATGTGTGTATTGCAAATAATGACTTGTCCATGTTGCAGGAAATGCACAAACTACAGATCAAATAAAGTTAACCGTTATCCCAAGAATTTTGAACCTGATATCTGATTAGTAAATATTGAAATTACCTGTGCATATATGTTTTAACAATGTGCTGATTGTCTGTATTGTTTGATGTCATCAGATGATAACCTTTAATTAGTGTCAGAGCTTCTACAAAGCTAGATTACTCACATGGTATGTGTGTCAATGTGTAGTTTAGCTTGTGTTTTGAAATGTAGGATACATTATTTTATTTAGGCAAGAATGTTGTAGCATCAATGAGTTATCACTGTTTCAATGTGACCACCACGCCTGGGTTACAACCCTCCTTTTCAGACTGAGGTGTAACTGTAATTGTTTAATTGTTGAAGGGTGTCTTCTGAGAACCTACATAATGTATGGGTCCAGGTCCTATTTGAAGGGCCAGAACAGTTAAAAGATAAAATAAAATAATAAATGAATGAATTGAATCAATCAATCAATCAATCAATCAATCAATCAATCAATCAATCAATCAATAAGTAAATAAGTAAATAAGTAAATGAATGAATGAATCAATCAATTAATCAATAAGTAAATAAATCAATCAATAAGTAAGTAAAGTAAATAAATAAGTAAATACATCAATACATAAATATGTAAAGTTAAAAAAAAATGTTAAAAGACAATTTTGATTAATCAATAATGTTTGTATTCTAATTTGTTTACTTGTTACTTGGTAGAAGGATAAAAGGATGGTTACTGTCTTAAAGTAGAAAGGGACATGCATGCATGCCTCATATATATCAGATTTCCAATACTACTCCCATCTTCAAGAAATGTAGACTGATAAATGTACACTTGTCCCGCAGCACTGTGGATTTCCAGTAATCACTTAGATCACCAATACAGTAGGCCTAAGTGGTCTCAAGGAGAATCAAACATAGGATGCATTTGTAGACAGTAGTGTATTTCTAAATTGATTCTGCATCCATGGGATGCCATCCGTGCATATTTCCCTTAACCCTAGTCTTTCTCCAAGGCATCATCATCGGCACGTTTCAGGAGAAGGGGGCAGCGACCTTCTGGGGTCTGGCCTCCCGTCTCCCGGTCCAGGGTAACCCCGTGGTGTGCTGGAAGTTCTGTCACACGCTGCACAAAGTGTTGAGGGAGGGACATGAACAGGTAAGCAGAAATTTGCTAAAAATGATTTAAAGTGGAATGAAATCCAAACACCTTCCCACATTCAGGGAATGCAAAATAATAAAAGAAGTAAAACAGTGAATGTCTGAGCAAATTTGGTTGAACCGTTCAAGAGTTATGCATGTTCATAGTTTATTTTGTCATCGTTATGGAGGATTCATAAATTGGCAACTCTACCAATTTTTTAGATGAAAGTGTGGAGAACTCCCCATTGGCTTGTATACAAATTTTCACTTATTCTCATCCTTTTTTTTCTTCACAAAATATCTGATTGCCTCTTGCTTGTTGTACAAGTACGTTCCAGCAATAATGACTTTATTGATTCTACATGTACATATTTTTTCTGAAAGAATTTGATTACCTTCTCAACTGACATTTCAGAAAAATGTAAATTTGTGTACAAAACCAATGGAGACATCTCCACACTTTCATCTCAAAAAATGGTAGAGTTGCCAATTTAGGAATCCACTATCACAAGGATTATGTAAACATTGAACATTCATAACTCTTGAACAGTTCTGTCAAATTTCCACAAACTTTCACCATTTTCTTTCTCTTATTGTTATCTATTATCTGAATGCAAGTTGATGTCTGGGTTTCATACCCCTTTAAATATAAGAACCACAAACAGGGGACTCTTGAGTCCAAGTTTCCCTTGGGGAAATGTGTTGTCATTGTTAAATTACTGAAGTGACTGATTCAAGTTTCAAAGACTAAATTGTTAAAATGCAAAAGATGTTGAGTTCTCTGCCCCAGCACCTAACATTTGCGTTAACGTAGCTACATGTAGACTACAGATGAAATTCAGTTGAGACACATGCAACACGAGGTACAGTAGATTCTAGTATCTTCTTTACATTACAGTATTTGTTTGCATTAGGGTACTATTTTATGATACCTGAGCAGCAAATTAAAATGACAAATTCCACATACTCACTGTAAAGTTCAAGAAGTCATTGCATTGTAGCTGATCTTTGATCCATAAATTAATTTACCATTCAGTCAGTCATACACTTTGTCTAAGACCTTGGGCCACCAGAAATGAGAACAATAATGACCAAGAATGGTTTTCAGAAATTCATTTTATTACACCACAAGAAAATGGGCTAAAATATACCAAAGCAGTGCTTGTACGATCATACAATGTAATGCGGATTGTGGGGAAGGGGAAGAGGGGTTGAATCAGCTGCACTTTCCCTCCCTCTTTTGCCAAAAAATAAGGGGAAAAGGAAATGAGGCAATGAGCAGAAATAGATGACTTGTTTTTTGCTTGTTAGCTTAAAATGCTTACAGTACATGCCTGCCTAGTGCCCCTCCCCCTTTTGGTAAGATCCTGGATCCACTGTTGTCATGTAGACTTGTGTTGCTCATGACAGACATCAAATTTAAGTGCTTCAAATTTGTATAAAAAGTGGATTTAATACAAGAAGACAATGTTATCTTGGATCAGATAAAAAATTAAAAACTACAGCTTTGTTGCAAATTTTTGAAAATAGCTCAGTCTGATAGATGGCTCTCCAAAGGTAAGGGATGTCAAGTTTGATGGGGTAGAGATGGAATTTTAGCCTTTACCTGGTACCAGTTGACTTGAAAACAAGAAGAGCAGTAATGCTTTACAAGCTCTGTTGTACTAGTGCCTTGCTGGCTGTGCATATGGTCATGTGTCGTATGGTGGACCCCTTTGTGTTACAGGCACCAAAATTATGAATTTTGTCGCTTCTTGCATTTAAAGATTGGGTTATTGATTTGCACGTCAATACATCTTATAGATCAAATCAGCTGAAAAATTCATATCCAATGATAGAAGATTAATATAAATAAACACCTCTTCATTAGAGACTTGGGGTATAAAATATTGAGCTTTTGGTTAAAATCTGGCACGGTTAAACTTCCTCCTTTTTGCATTTGCTCAGCGAGAGCAATTTAAAAAAATCCGCCGAGATCAAACCGTGGCACGTGCCGTTCCAAATTGGTTCGATCAGCCGTTAGCCACGACGGCTCGCGCAGGGATAGCGCCCCGATTGACATCAGGGCGCTCGCTCGTTTGATACGGGCTGCCAGTAATGTGATTCGCAGTTTGAGCAAATCGAAGCTCACAAAAGAACAGCATTTGAGCTACATGTCAGTTATTAGTCTTTTCTCATTAAAACAACAAATTCATGACGTATGGATCTCGATTTCAACACAGCGTTTGTAATATAAAGATACAGTGTTTGGTATTGATAATGAAGGGAAGTAATGCGCTTGCAAATCAATACCCAATGCTTGTAACACCATATAATCTCAAAAATATTATCAGAACCAACAAAGGTATAAATTTTCTGGAAGATATACTTTCAGAGAATCTCAGATGCATTCAAGCGTTCAAGTTGTTATACAGGATGGTAAAAAAAAATTAAAGAGGGTAAAATCATAAAAAAGTATCAGTTTTTTGATATTAGAATGACAACTCATTACACTTGTCATAATTAGAGTCATGGCTCAAATTGATGTCTATATTGTGAAAAGCACACTTTCAGCTTTAAGAAAATGTAGTTTATGTTCTTACTACTTTTTGATTTTCAGATATGAGGCTGATACAGGCTGTGACAAAATATTTGTTAAAAATTGTATGCGATTTGTTACGAAAAACATTAATTACACTATTAAACAAAACAGATATTATTAATCCTATGCTTAACAAATTTTTAGAGATTTAATAGTTAGATTATTGTTTAATAAATGGATCGTAGAGTGTATTTAAAATGTTCAACCAAAATGTAGCCCTGAGTGAACATACTTTGTGTGTCCTTACATTGCAGTTACTAATCATGCTTCATAACGCTGTCAGGTCAATGCAAAGCATAAGCTAACAGTATTAATTAGTATTACTGACCTAGAAGACAATTAATTTATCGTTTACTATTAAGATTATGAAGTAAACATGTGTCAAGATTAGTCAGATGCATATCATACTCCAAGATAGCTTATCTGCTGCAAATCAGTAGGAAAAACAAAAGAGTACAGGGGGTGAATTTTTGCATTTCTCCATAGAGATTGTACACACTCCTCCTCCCCGCTGTTCCTCCTCCGCATTTATCCACAAGTTTCCCTCGGTTAACATGTTTGCATTTTTTCTAATTAAACAAGGGTTTGTAATGGCCAAGATTTGCTTAATCAGACTCTTCAAAGCAGAGTTAATTTTGCTGCAGAATGAGGCCTAAATTCATTATTATTTGGATAAAGGAACTGCTGGATGCATCAAGTTTAATAAGAGCAGGACTGAAAATGTAACGCCACCAGGTATTTGGGGGTCCCACCATACGACACATGACCATATGTAAGTCCCAAGTTAACGCCCTTCGCAGGGAATGATTTGTACGCATGTATGTAGGTGTACAGAGTTTGTACTTTTAACTATCGAACAATACCCAAGATTTGCACAATATGACTAAAAATACTGAGGTCATTCTAACAAAAAGATCCAAGGCCTTTACATGTAGGAGGCTTCTGTGTATGTAGGCCTACACACATACATGTACACCTTGTCAGATTTCAGCAGCAGTTAAAACACAATAGTCAATATTAGGTATTTGCAAGCATTTGCAAATATTTTGGTTTTTGTGTGCATTGCTATGTGCTTGATTAATGATATAGTACCAAGAAAATTAAGGTGTGAACCACTTTATTCACAGATTCTATCCCTATGAATTTTCTTTTAAACTTTTTTAACGCCCTTCTAAATTGACATTAAAGGAATGTGAGACAGTTTCTAATTTAGGGTAAGTAATATTCTGGAATCATTAATAATGGTCAACTCAATATTGAACTAATAATTTCTTCTCTATCAAAACTCACTGAGTGGGTAAATATGTTGTCTAATATTTTGTGGGTTCTGTTTTTGTCATAGCCAAAACACCATAATTCAGTGCTAGCATAATTGTGCTCTTTTCTGTCATCTTCATAGTTTTAAGATGATTCCTTTCAGCCACATTATACCCTCCAGCTTTGGTAATGTTGATAGGCCTATGTGTTACCACATGCTCTTCTTGAAACTGAGTGGGCTAGTGTTACCACTAGTGTTGCACGACTAAGTCGCCAAAAGTCGGAGTCATGACTATCTTCAAGGAGTCGTGACTCCGACTTTAGAAATGCCAGAGTTGACTCCATGTAATCACATTATGTATGCCATATAAACCAGTTGAAACATCGATGACAATGTGTGAGACAATTACAGAAAGTCAATTTTTGAATGATCGTAATCACAGTTGAAAGAACATAAGTTAAAAAATGGGGTATATAATCAGGTTGCTGAACTGAAATCCATTGAAGGAGGACACTAATCGGTCATTGTGTAGGCTGTAGTGTCCTTCTTTTTACCTATTGATCATACAAACGGAACTGAACGCAGAGAGTCGGCAAATAGTCGGAGTTGCGACTTTTGATTGGCGACTAGTCGACTCCCAAAAATCCAGGAGTCTTACAACACTAGTTACCACATACTGTTGTTGAAACTGAGTGGACTATACATAATCCTGCTTTTTCCTTTCAGAATTATCTTTGAAATGCTATAAACCTTTTGAAGGATGACCTTGGTAAAGAAGTCTAAGTAACACCATCTAATCACTTGTACCACTGGAAATCTTGAACAATGCATTTAGGCTCTGATTGTCTCTTGTAGAAGGCTTCATATAATTCTTGGGATCAAGATGTAGGATCACAGTTCACACCAAGTATTTCACAGTATTTCAAGTGTGAAAACCCTCGTGTGATAGACATGCTGTAGATAGAAAATGGCTGGTAACAAACTACCTACCAAACCAATAGCTGACTGGTATGATCGTGATAAATCTACACGTACATGATGTACTACTTGTAGCTAGCAGAATGCATCTGAAATCTCATTATGTTCTGTAGGCTTTGGGAAGATTGGAGGAGATTTGGTTCAGTTCTCATGACCTACTTTAAACTGTTATTGTTATGCTGTGCAAGTGCAGTACAGTATGTTAAAGGTGTTCTATCAAGTTCATGTGTACATCTATAGTACCACTGTAAAAAGAACTTTCTGCTGAAATTAGCTTGATTTATTAATGACAGTGCCCTGAAAATTGCATGCCTTGAAAAAGAGCACCTTTTAAGAAAAAGTAAGAAATGTGAATTACCAAATTGCTTTAAAAAGTAGCATGTTTGATAATGAAGCTTTTCGATCTGCAACTAGCAGCTTATCACACGGATATGAACAAATTACAAGAAAAACCAGCTGTTTTAACAATAGAGGTCGACTTTAGCTTTCAGTATAAATAGTTGGCTTTTCTTGTAATTTGTTCATATGTGCGTGATAACCTGATGAGTTGCAGATCGAAAAGCTTCGTTATCAAACATGCTACTTTTTAAAGCAATTTGGAAATTTCATAGTACCAATAAATCGTTTTTAAATGTGAATTACTTAAATATGCATTATGGAGGGGAAATCCATGCATTTTGCTGGAGGAAATGTACACAGTTAATATCTGCCTTAAAACTATTATAGAAAAAATGTATGTGTAACTTGAACCAGTTTTTCCAAGGTATGATGTTTCCTCCTGAATTTTGAAGTGGGTATGATCTACTTTTCAGTAAAAGAAAGATGTAAACTCTCTGGGATTGACAAAACTATCCTCTCCCTCTATAAAACAAAAGTTTCAAGATTGGAGATAGGTGATGATGTCAGGACTAACCAGGGTAAAGGAGATGCAGTAAGTACTGCATCAATCTACACAGCCATAGTTGTAAACAGTTCAGCACTGCAAAGTTGAGGCCATTCTGAATTGCAAGTTGACATTGATGAATATACTGTGGCTTCTTACATTTTCTCCTGAAGATGCTCATGTTAATAATTAATCCTTCTACAAGTTCATTCCAAAGCAGAGACAAACACTATTATTTAACCCTCTCAATACCATTATGGCAAAACTCCATACACTTTGCATTCTGATTGAGTGTGTGTGATAATGAAAGAGGACTGCACATCTCGACTTGTGCTCAACTGCAGCTAGCAGTTGTACAGTATAGGTCTATAGGTTACTTACCTACTGAACCCTACTACAGTGTAATTGCATTTTAATCATTAAAACAATTCTAGCCCAGAGAACCCCTAGAGTAGGATGATGAATTACTGATGATTCATTTGATGGTGTCCCACAAAATGGAGAGCAAGTACTGCAGTAAGCCTTGGGTGTATGCAGGGGGGGGGGGGGCATAATAACTAATAGACTACCCCTCCCCCAAATTTCAGAAGGTCCACATTTTATCCGAAGACATTTTTTTCCAAGGACCTTTTTCACAATTATATTTTATTAAAAAAAAGATTGATCTGATATATTTTAAACATATCTTTCCATTATTTCATTGTGAAAAGTCCGACAAATTATGATCACAACCCACCCAGAAAAAAATCCTGGATACACCCCTGTGAGCCTTGGTTTGGTTACTGTCATTAGTTTGTTTTGATCCTGTAGGCTGAGGTTAATTAGCCAGTGATGTCACTCAGACAGGTGACATAAAGATCTATAAACATTTAATTAGCTACTTCAGAATTTCATTCTGCTAATGGATTAAGTTAAATTGGCGTGACCAGTACAGTATATCGTCGGTTGTCCAGCAGAAGGGCCCTAGCATATGTTCCTGGCTGAAGGGCCCAACGATAAACTTCTCTAATTTGAGAAATATCGGCTTACTTGATATTTGCACCTAATAGACTGACAGAAGAATCTAAAAATATCATACTACTCTTTGATTTCATGTGAAAAGAGCCAATGATTTTCATGTTAGAGGCAATTATAGGTTAAAAGGCAGTGACATGATTGAGAGAAATAAAAAAAACTGCCTCTGGAACCAAACTGGTTGAAAGATATACAATGGATACCATCACCTGGATTATATCTCCTGGCTAGAAGGATTTATCTTGAACTTGTTAACTTAAAGGTAAATGACATGATTGGGGGTAGTCCTCAACTTGGGCTGAAACTACTGTACAATCAAGTAAACTATGCAAGGATTCTCC